>JAQFYC010000888.1:0-43906 GCA_034694165.1 Tomocerus mixtus
TAGGTTTCCAGGTTGGGTTTCCAGTGTAGGTTTCCAGGTTGGGTTTCCAGTGTAGGTTTCCAGGTTGGATTTCCAGTGTAGGTTTCCAAGTTGGGTTTCCAGTGTAGGTTTCCAGGTTGGATTTACAGTTTAGGTTTCCAGGTTGGGTTTCCAGTGTAGGTTTCCAGGTTGGGTTTCCAGTGTAGGTTTCCAGGTTGGATTTCCAGTGTAGGTTTCCAAGTTGGGTTTCCAGTGTAGGTTTCCAGGTTGGATTTACAGTTTAGGTTTCCAGGTTGGGTTTCCAGTTTAGGTTTCCAGGTTGGGTTTCCAGGTTAGCTTTCCAGGTTGGGTTTCTAATCTCGGATTTAAATGTGAGATTTTGTGGGATTTAGTACTAAAAGTCTAATTACTGCAATTATCTATTTAGCGCATTTTATACAATTGCCTGATATTACCTGGTAGTTAGTTTTGCCTACGACATAATACTCATTTTATGTGTCTTAGGTGCAGTTGTGATGTACTGTTTTCTTGCTACTTTAGTATCAGTTCGTATAAATATAATATGAAGAGCGAGTAAACCGTTGTGTTACGTTTGTGATCTGATGCACTTGCTATTATGGTTACTTAGCTAACTAAGTAAGTGTAAGTATGTGTGCACTTGTAGTTGATTTAGCCGTCTTATCGTATCACTACGGTAAGTATTAGTTTAGTGTGCACTATCTTTAGTGTATTCATGTACATACACAGATTACAAGTAGTAGAAGTGTGTACATAGCAGATATCTGTACTGTTCTTTTAGCATTTTGTGCTTGCGTCTCAGACGGACAGTCAGGCCAAGCCAGGCTATGCAACGTGCTTTGAAGTACTCAAGCGTTTCTGTGCTCTAGCTCTGCTTCTCTAGCTCTACAGATAGTATGCCTGTCAGTTTCACTTGCACATTCAACTTGTATTTTGACTTGACAGAGTTTCTTTTTCCCTTTTAGTTACATTTCAATTGAGTTGGGCTTCACAAGCGAAAAAACTGCTCGAGATCTTCCACGACTCTGATTGTAGCTTTAATTATTTACTCTTCCATATATCTTTCTATATCTACTATCTACCTGGTTTGGTTCTCTACTGAATTGAATTGAGGTGGTTGATGCTGATTATATACTAAATATTTATCAAGGAATTATCCTCGTGGAATTGTTTTTGACCACAACGTAGATGGTAAATAGTAGGTATTCGCATACTTGCTATATTACATCACTACATCTAGGAAACCACGATATTATGTGCAACTATTAAAATACATATCTGCAGATATATAAATAAGCACACACTGCACTGCATTATTATCACACCAAGTGATAAACACGTACGATAAGCAATACAAAACAGTATCCTAAACTTTTAACTATCTACAAGCTGTTGCTGAGTGCACTATTAAATCACTGTTACTGTAATAGTAATAACGCTGAACTGAATATCAGTAAATGTAACGCTATCAGTGAAAAACTAAACTATTGTTTCCACATTATATACATACGTGTAAAGTAAATACCGTAGAAAGGTGTAATCCAAGAAAAATCAAAAGATATAATTTCATTCAAGTGATCTTCGAAATACATAATACAAAGAGCATAGTGTTAGTTACTTAGTTTTAGTGAGAATAAAGGTTCAATTACTCACACAAGTCCTTTCTTCTAATTGTAAGTATTACCTAGTTGTTAAAATTTGCAAATATTGGAAGTGTGTCCTCAATATGCAAATTGTGTCTGTGTGTGTCGTCTCGATATGAGAAGGAATATTATCGGCCTGGTTCTAGGTACCTGCCATTTGTTTTCCTACTTCTCCCTTGTCCGTTTATGTGCTTAATGACATAACAACTACTAACCATTCTAACGGGGCTCTAAATGTGAATTTTATAAATACAACTCAACTAAACCGATAAACACTTTTAAATAGCCGCTGTATGGGAAAGAAAGGACTAACCATAGCTGTAAGGCTCCTTGGGTGAGTTTTAAAAAATTAAATCCACTAATTTCGTTATGTAATTCCGTCCTTAACTTGTGTGAGCTTACAAATACACTATCTCATTAATATGATATAAATACCTTCAAATGTAATTTTATACACATACATAGTAGGTACATTGTGTATTGCCAATAATGTACCGTTATATGCCTATAGCTATCTATGGACAAAAATTAATACGATTTTATAGCAAAGTTTCTTGTGTTTGTAATTTGACCCATTTGTTACGTAATGCATTGCAAAATTTTCTATTAATAATTCTTTATCACTAATTTATACCTCTGAAGAATGTAATGTTGGAAATATATTCTCAAGAGCAATTTTGGAATTAATTATACTGTGGTTTTTGAATATTTTCCTATGAAATGATACCATTAGGTTGGCTCTACTGAATCATGTTATATTATTAGTGGCAAAAACACGGGGTACATTCTCTCTGCATTATGTTTGTTTCCATTCCTTATTCTCTCCAGTTTTCGCTCCACTATTTTTAATGAGTCTACAACATATATCAGTATACAACTGGAGCATGCCCATGTGTATTAATTTGGTTACTTAATTCTCATTCATTCATTCTGTTATCAAATTAGAGATTTTGTGCTTAACTATTATGCATGTAAGCTCGTTCTGTATTATTAAATAATACGATCTGTTCCTTGCAGTGCAATTAATACTAATGATGGTACAATAAGCTTTCGCATCATAAATCAATGCATGAACAAGAAATTATGATGCTTGCTACGTAATATGAAGAATGTGTCACAATTAGAAGTATGTAGGGATAACATAGTGAATAGTATGCTAACTAGATGATGGCCGATAATTACAGATAATATAAATTGTATGCGAATCGCTCTAGATACATAGGTATCATAAGTTTGTGCATTTTCACATAATAAAGAGTATTATTTATAACACTAATAAACTCTATCTAGCTATACTACTGTTACTATTTTTGAGCTGACAAATGGAAAGTGTTTAATTTCCGCTTAAATTATCAATTCTAACAAATTATTGCCTTTAGCCAGCCACATACAGTAGTGAGCAACTATTTTCTCTTTTCTAGACACTAAACGAGTGTGATGCATTTGAAATGACGAACCTGCATATTTGAAATTCATGAATATTAATAAACTGAACAAATAATAATTAGCGGACTAATTCTATTATAAGTACATAGTAACAAATTTTACTGATTTTCAGGATGCGACAGAGTATTTACGATGAAGATGTTAATGTGACGACCCTTAAGTGCGAGAAAACAGAAATAAAGGACGGTCTAATAAATTCCCGGCCCGTGGCTGTTATTTCCTCGACCGTGGTAAAAGCCGGCAAAATTGCGCCTAACCAGTTAGAGAGTCCCCGTTCCTATGAATCAATGAGTCTCGATGACTTGGAGATTATTAAGACCATAGGTAAGTAAATTATAATCTACATAATTCTCTTATGCCATACATTCAAAAACCAACATTAGCTCCATTCAGAATTCAATTAAAATTAAAGTTAAGAGAACGAAATGTAAACCAGAACTATCTGTAAATTATATGAATACAGTAAACTGGAAAATAAAGCAGCCGGTTAATCACTAACGTGCAGGAGGAGAAAGAACTATTAGAAGCTCGTAAATGCGTTAGAGAAATAGAAATAAAGTTAAGTAGGCAAGGCATAAACTGCCAAAACATCTGTTCTCTTAGCTCGTGACACACGTCTTTACTAATTCTGTGGGCTGTACATCTTTGGGTAATGCTATAATTCATAGGAACATTGTGCATCTAATGAATACTCCTTGTTTTACAATTGTGCAAATATCCAGGAAGAGTAAAAATCTAAATTTTCGTGTTCCTCCCTGTCCTGGAAGTATTTATATTTGCATATAACAAAATAGTTGACAATAGTAATTTCCCTGTACTTTTTAGCATCCCATAAAATATTGGGATAGCCTCCTACTTAAGTTTTAGTATAATATAATAGGTAGCTTATACTTTAGTTGCGAAAAGAGACAATGCACAAAAAATAACTAGCTGGCTGAGTCTAAGTTTAGATTCTCACCCAAGACAAAGACCCATATATGTATCCATGTATCTATAGTACTTGTATAATGTATGTATATAGTACAGATATATACTGCATAGGTAAGTACACACATACTATATGCTTTCAGATGCACAATATACATTTGTTAGATGTGTTAAGAACGTAATGGAACAACTGCTGTTGTTGTACTGCAATCCTTTATTATGTTCATGGCACTGTACCGCATTCTTAATTCGCAATTCTTGAATCTCATGGCGAAAGATAAAAATCAAGATACAGAACAGATCCGTTGTGAGTAGAGTAAGAGTAAGCGACTGACTTTGACTACCTATAGAGATACTGACTTAGTTAGTGTTAGTGTTACTGTTAATGTAATATGTACTACCATGTTTCAGTAAGCAGGATTACAACTTAGGTTTGCGCATTTATTTGCAAAACTAACAGTATTGTATCTCCTACCTTAATGTTCACATGTAGTCTTTGTCTTAATCTTAAGCAATGCAAAAAGAATATTACAGATCAAGCTCTTGTTTTTGTTCTTGCATTACTTAGCTTAAATATTTACATTGCCAATCCACTCCAATCCAATCCACATGAATTACGGTTACTCTCTACATGCTTCAAGTTACATATAAGTTATGTACAACTATTATTTGTACACAAAATAAAATGTTACATAAATGAGTTCACCAATTAGCAAAATCCCTATGCTTCAGTTACTTACTATTAACATCAACTATGGGTTATGTTCTTCATGCCATTCAGTTTCTCCTTTAAATTACTGTTTGACTGTGTTTACGCTACGTAATTGAAATCGTAGTACCACTAGCTATATGTTCGATGATGTAAAAAATATTCTGTGTTGCCTGTATAATGGTGCCCCTATGAAGAATAATGTATCTAGTATGTACTTCCATTAGAACAGAGAATATAATTTTTTATATCTAGTGTTGATTTTCTTTAATTGCATAAGAATTTCTGTAATTTGGCAAAGATGTCCATATGAAATGTTGCAAAATGTTTATGATCTTGTCATAAATTCGCCGAGACTTGGCGTGGCTTGCAGCATTTTGTGTTCTGATGGTTTTCGTCAAGTTTCTACGTTTATGTAGAATTAAATACAACGTATTATAAGATGCATTACATAAATATGACACAAGCGAAGACTATAGCTCAAAAAGCATGTGAGGGAGTAAGTTGAGTCAGCCAGTAGGTAGCAAAAGCGGAGTTGAATAAGTAAACGGAAAAACAAACGATTATTTGTGTTCATTTGAGAAGAGATCTCTCCACTTCCACTTCACTATTTAATGTTATTTTAAGATTCTTAGTTCACAAATACACATAATATAATGGAGAGGTTACAGTCTGCAGTTACATATGCCAAAATTGCTTTCTTTATTCAATTCTTCGGATGTTGACTCGCAAATTTTCTCCTTCCTCCTTCTGAAATGTGTTTTCTTTTAAAACCAAGTTCCCACCCCAAAAACCGTCCAAACCACTATTTCAATTATATTATTTAAACATTTTCCGTTTAGAGAGATGAAGAGAGAAGGCAAAGATCAATACTATGCTACTGCTGCAGTTACGGTCATTGATGTAAGTATGTTGATGTAAGCTTGTAGGCAAGGTAAAAGTAGTTCTGTTAATTTGCATATTTTATTATTCCCTTCCTGTATACATTACCTTTGTTCAATGTTAGTTCTTCCGCAATGCTTTGGTTGTGTAAATAAAACTTTCTACGGTTATTTGCTCTCAGGTACTTAGGGCTAAATGTTTAGTCTCAATTTCATTCTGGAACCAGGAGACTAAAATTAATGTAATGCACTAGAATTTTATACTCAGATAGATAAGTGCTCTATATTTAATATCACGCGCCGTATCATTGCGATTTACTTTTCACTCTAAAGAAAATTCAATCTTAAATTAAGGTGAAGGACTTTTCCAAAGTATTAATGGGACAACTTAATAATTCACGAGAAAGTCCTTCAGAAACCACAATGCCGCAATGCCATAAATTATTAAAGCGCTCCACTTTGCTTTGTTCTTAAATTTTAATGGAACATTTTATTAGAACAGTTACATTAGAAGTCTACTAAATCTTTTCATGATGCCCAATTTTGCACTAGTAACTATGATTAATTAACTAAATATTAATTATAAATTACCATAAAAAATTGTAGAACTAAATTTTTTAAATTGTAATGCAGATTGCGATGAAAATAGTTTATAAGTGCTCCTGAAGATCCCTATTACACTTATATTTAGTAAGTTCCCATTTTTGGCAAAGTAAATAAAAACATGCATAGCAAAGTCCCTATACTATTTATTATGGGAGCTCTTTTAAATATAACTATGTCATGGTAAAAATAAGTAAGTTAAATATATCTTGTCATTGTTTCATTGAAACCATACTCAAATACTATTTGTAGTTTTTAAGAAGTTCAATGTATTTATTGACAGCGACAGTCCTGTGATCAATCACCATTCATGCAATAAACAAAAGAGACGAGATTTTTTGAAAGATAATATGAGTCTGTCCTCATGGCTGTATTGTATTTTTGTATTTGTAGTTGTGAAAGAATGAAAGAGAACTTTGACTTTTGCTTATATAATGGTAGTCATTGCAAAGTCTACAAACTACAAAGTAATAAAGCAAAGTTTTCTTTATCTTTGCCTTGTCTACAAACTACAAAGTTTGTGAAAGTCTCATCTGAAGTTCAATCAGGTTTGCAGTGAGGAGCTTTAATTGTTAGGTTACTATCTGTGTTGATTTTCTTGGGTGTCATTATTTTAGATCGTTGTGCCTCCACACTACTACATTAAACATGCGTGACATTTAGTACAGAGACTGCGGAAATAATATCATTCTGTATCTACATATAATAGTAATACATATAAAAGTACATGTTATACATGTAGTAGATATAGGTTGACGTATATTATGGCTTTTGTGTTGCATTTATTAAGATCTCGGTGCTATATGCAAATTTAGAATCTGTGCTTTGTACATCCTGACAATGATGAACTGGTATAATTGTTTGCGTGTGTGTATTGTGTAGCAGTGTATGTAGAGATAAGGACATTGATATATGCACATATAAAATGTTGGGAAAGGATTGTAAAAGCATTTTAGTAGTCGTGGTCTATTCTCGGGTCTTTCTACTAATAGTGTAAAGAATTCTTATAGTGTGTGTAGAGTAGAGTGGGTGAAGAAATTAAGGATTTCCATTAGGACGGAAGAAAAGATAGAATCCTTAGCACATGGGGCAGTTCATTACATATTATTATCTTTATTGCGTCTGCTACTTTAGTACCTACTTATACTTTGTTTGACTTTCTGTACCAGAAGTAAGACGTACTAACAAACAAGCAGATAAGCATTGGGAAATCAAAACAAGAGCAAAACCTAATTTTTTCTTGAGATTTGTGATTTGGCTTGGCTTGGTTTGGTTTTGGATACTAAATGCACATGTCTTTAGTACTTAGTGCACATTGTGTATGTCGTCCGTAGAAAAAAGGAGTACGGAACATCTGCGTGTGTGTGCATTTGTACGCTTAATATGTGTGTGACTCAGGAAAAGGAAAGATTGGCATGGTTTGGCAAGCCGAATTGGTTGAATCCGAGTTTTAGGTGAAGCAACGTAACATAATAGTTTATATATTAGTAGTAACAGTGAGCAGTGAACCCCCTAGTACAGTACACTATATACATAAATAATATGCCGTATTTATCAAATTAGCACCGTAAAAATAATTTCCCCCTAACATTTTCACGAAATTTTTATTCTTTCATGTTTCCTGGAAAAAGACTAATTTTAGCTACATTATTGATCTAAATTGCAGATTATGTAGCAAATTCAATTTGCTAACCAAAATCATGAAGTAAATTAAATGTATTGGCCAAAAATTATTTAGACAACTTTTTTGCAGCTTGGCAAAAAATTCTCCAGTAAAGAAATGATAGTTCCGATAGTTAACCTCCAAAATTGTAATTCTCTTCTGAAGTTAGTCAAACCCCTGTAGGAGAACTTATTTGATAAATACGGTAGCACTGTGTAAGATACATTCTTAAACTAACATAACATATCGTAGTATCATTAGGTAATGATAATATGAAATAAAGTGTCTTTTATCAGTCTAGGAAAGAGTCTGAGATAGTATTAGCAACTAGTAGGTAGTGTAGCTCCTGTAGAGTGTAGACAGTCGTTGTAGTATTCGACTCAACTGTTACGCTACATTAAGACCAACGTCAACTCAACTTCAATCCAACTATCAGTAATATGCTAGCTCTTCCGTCTTTCTTTTTCTTTCTCTCACTCCGCATCTTTTCTTCTTTCCTGATTCCCTGGGTAGTTAACTTGAACCAAAACTGTTCTGGGAGTTGAGTTCACAAGGAAAAGACATACAACACGACGACACAACGCAGTGACATCGACAAGAACAAGAACGCTGCATTTTCCTTCCTGAACAAACTATAGGCTTTAACTTCCCTACACACTAAACACACATATACCTAGTAGTACACACAGTTGAATTAGAATTAAGCAGCTTAGCTAACTTTTCTCATCTTTATCTTACATTAGCAAAATATCTACCTATATTATGTGATATACGAAACGGAACCATGTTTTTAAGTTCATTTCAATTTCAGTTAGTCAAGTCAACTCATCTTGGAGAAGAACAGACACGTATTTATTTACAAACACAAGCTCCTTCTTTTCCCCGTGCCAACTCCCGAGTGTCTAGGTATACAAAATACTCTATAAATAAATCTGTCGAATGAAAGGAACATTAAACCACACCATACCACATCACACTCACTATTATCCTGTAACCTAATTTTAATTTGTCAAATATACTTTAGACTACTAAACATTTGCTCTTTGCGTGTACGATAACTAACGTTCATCCGTCTATCATAATAGTAACACATTTATTAAGCTTCCTAACGATCACAGATGATTTTTATGCTAAGATAAATGTTTAGTCTGTAATCTGTATAAGTAGGTATGTATATATTAAAGAACCATTGTGGTCTATTTGTACTATTACGTTTACTACTTTGTAAAGTGAAAATGGAACAAGACCAGGCCAGGACAAGCAGATCCAAGCCAGAACAGACTATATTACAGTACAGTACAGGGCTACTCTAAAAAACAGACTTTTTAGAAACAAATCTTCTTGCAGCCATAATCATAATCTTTTTCGTTATCTGTGTTTGATGTAGTTTAGACCAAAATTGATGTTGAGCAGGAACAGAATTGAGCTTGGAGGCTAGTCAGACCTAATTTCCTTGTGAATGTCTGTTCTTACAAGACAGGTGAAAACAGTCTGTTATTGTCAGCTAATCTACAAGTTAATTCGTCATATTACCAAACGTAATGCATTGCTCAACATACAATATGACTCATAATATTGTGTATACTACATAAATTACATTAATGCATAAAGTAAAAGGATCAAGCCCCTTGCTTTCACTTAACATATTTTTCTCTGTAACTTTCTCAACCGACAATCAAACGATAATTTGTATTAACAGGCCCAGACATTGTTACTATATTAAAATTTCTATTTGTAGCATCCCAGCAACTGCCATGTCATACATGTGTGCCCTCCTTACTTATTAGTTCCAGATTTGTTGCCATCACATAACACAGAAACTTGAACGCAGAGTCCACAACACTATTACTACTTATTAATTTTATGTTTTTAATAATATGCAAATGTATAGTAGAGCACAGTAACCTGGAAAATACTGTGGATAAGTACAATTCAAAAGCCTAACTTAAAATATGATCCAGATACTGGCCTAGTCTACTAAATATAATTAAATGTTTGTCCTACTCAAACATTAAGTAGTTTAGTCATTACAAATGTTAGTTAATAGTTCGTAAATCATTCTCTCTAACTATTATTTCCTCCCACAGATTTACAAAGTAACAATACCTACTTCAAAGCGTACGTCTCCTTTGGTTATGTAAAACTATGTATTTTATTATGCACATATGTCCTGGATGAATCATAATTTTAATAGTAGTTAGGTATATTTTAGTAGATTAAGAAACGCCTGTGCTTTGGGTTTAGGATGAATAAAATCGTGTCACAGTGTTAGCAGTTTGACTAATGCAAACAGTCATACATCTGTGCACTGCTCTTAGCTACTAACTCCTGCATTAACTATCTATTACACAATTAAACCTTGAAAATGGGATACTAATTACAATTATGTATACTAGTAGCATTGAAAAGAAACAAATCTTTATAGTTTTCTGTACAAATAGATAGTACAAGTGTAAGGTCACAACAGAACAGAAATCAAGGACCATTAACTATGCAACTTTAACTATTAACTACTTAACATCAGACAGAGAGGTACATACACATATAGATCACAGCGGCATCTTCGCCCTTTGAATCCTTAAGGTCATGTATTACGTTAAAGATTTCATTTCAGGAACAGCTTAATGCCCTGGCACGGCTCATCTTTAGCTTAGGGATGCTGATATATGTAAATTTTAAATGTAGGCAAGCATTATACACTCATTTTAAAGGACTACGGACTATGCACTGCAACATTTTTAGGTATAACTGAGTAAAATGTATATTTATACTGTGTATTTGTATTTCCCCTGGTTATTTACTTAGGAGCTCTAGAATTACCTTCAACCTGAGAATATTGTGCTAATGACTGTAGCAGAGTTGTAGTTGTATATTCACAGAGCAAAGTCTGAAGTCTCTGTTCATAAAACATGAAACTAAAATGATTCAGCTCGCAAAATCATGTTACATGTTACAAGAAACTTTGTTACTGTATTATTATTATTACACTTGCATGCATATATGAGGTATGTGCAGAAATATTAATTATCTTTTCCCATCTTAATCATCATTTGCATTCGTGTAAGTGTAAAGGGTAAGTATTATGTATCTGTTTGCATGCACGGAAGTTGTAAAAAATTAAAATAGAATAGAAGTGTGTGTCGACAGCCGGATTAACATGTTCCATTACCATTAGCATTATGCTATTGAATTGGATAATGTGCCGAACTAACGCAATGTTCCATTTAATAGCGAGTCGTCATCACATCACATCACTCAATACTAATCTTTAAACTCTGGAACGGCATGACAGAGTTAGTTTGGTCTTGAGCGTATCGTTTCTCTATCCAGTTATTCAAGATCATCAATTCGTCACTTGCCTTGTCTGTCTGTCCTCCCATCTAATAAATAACTCTTCTTGTTTCGTTGTAAGAATCCAATGCAGCAAAGCATAGCTAATCTTTGGCTAGTACAGTGGTTCTAATATATTAAATTTAAATGAAGAAGCTATATTTATATACTATAGGTATATGTTGTGCATAAATAAATACTTAAGCAGAAGCGTAATGATAATGATCAGAAGATCTGAGAAAGTTTGGTAATAGTCGTACTGTCGGTAGAACTGTCACTTCATAATCTATGTACACGGGAACACGGGCTATTGTTCCAGCTACAAATTCTAAGGAAATTGTCTTGAGGAAATATTTAGTAAGTATCGCTGCTTCACTAGTTATGTTGTAATTGTGTATATGTCGTAGACAAGATGCTCCATTTCTTCGCTTGCAATGTACATCTTTTCTATACAAGTAATTGTTGCTAAAATAATCCTCGTGTGTATTGCATTTTGCAAAAAACGTTGTGAATTGCTAAAATAGACGCCAGTGCAATGAAATGTTTTAGCATTGAAATTGCTCTGAAAAGAATCATTACACAGGTAATCCGATTCAATAGCCGATTCCATTGAATGGATTTACGGTTGTAACTTTTTAGTGTTTGATTTGATCTCCTTTGATTGACCTCTGGCAAAAAACAGTGCAATCACAGAGAATGTTAATTTAAAAATTTAAGATTGACGTGCCTGCCAAATCGACTTTTTGCCTACGACATGACATCTAGAAATATTTGTCCTAGGTATCTGATTTTTGTTTGTTCGGTAATTACATTTTCCGAAAGACAAACGAAAGCAATATAGTACATCAAAGTAACGTAACGATTAGTGTAGGGCATGGCTTCTTAAGTATGAAACGCTTTAATGACATGCAAGTTATGGCAGTCTCACAGTTCCAGGCCAGATCAAGCCAAGCCAAACCAGGTTTGTTTCAGACAATTGCCGTGTGCTGAGTGACAAAGAGATCTTTGCCTTGTATTGTTTTTCATGGCGCACGTCTATGTACTTACTACTTAGGTAGACGCATGCATGTCTTATTGTCATTGTCTATTCTAAGGTTGTGTCGCTAATAATAAGCACAACCATTAATTTATAGGCGGAGTACTACACAATGCACTACTTACAACTTACCTAGGTTCACAATGTATTCCTTCTCTATTTAAAGCGTAAGTAATACCGACCCAAGTATAAAAAACGTCCTTAGTGTGTATTTCTCTAGTTTTCCTTCGTAGTAGCTGTGCGCTTCACTTTACATTGTTAATATCGCATCACATAGACTTGGCTAGCTGGAAAAAATGTTCTTTCGATGCCAAATATTTGCACACCATCGGATTGTAGTGTAATGAATGCTGAATGTTTGTACATACCAGAACCTTTAGTAATTGTAACAATACCTACATATTTATCTTCACGAGATAGTAATTTACATAATATATAGCTATTTGTTCTTATGCAGATATTATATAACAGGATCTTTAAACATGTATCTAAATAAATTATGCAATGTACGTACAGCTTAGAAATGCTTCTTGAGCCTAAAACCACGGAAGCTGAATCAAGTCAGGGAGCACTAATACCTACTAAACACTTCCAGGTATTTTATTTTATGTAAGTAATCAGAAATGTACTCTTGCGAAATATTTGCTGAAAGAATTTGTTTTGCATTAAATTAAAAGCATATGTCCGCAGTAAGTACCTACTACGCGTTGCTCCCTAGTAAGAAAATGTGCTCCAGAATCTCGAATTGAACTCGTTTATAAATGAAATGTCATGTTAAGCCAAGCCAGTAAGAATACTTAGTTTTGTAAAGCTTATCTACAGATAGACCTACTAAACTTGTTACTGAAAAGTTATGAGATTGTGTAGAAAAAAAACAATTACAGAAAGAACTGCGGAGACTCGTTTGAAATTTATTGATGAAAATCTAGTAAATAATGTTTGAAGCTAGCTGATGTGATTTCTTTATGTATTATAAACACACACTGTTATTTAACTTACCTAAAGTAGTTACTGGAAAGTTTCCAGGTTGGGTTAAGTAAGGTTATGGGTTATGTTCCATAGATATTCTCATTGTCGGTTAGACTTAAGATTTAACATCGAGCTAAGTAATTCAAGCAGCGATTGTGCGTTATGCGAATTTTGCTTGAGTGGCTGGCCTGGCTCAATGTGGTGTGATGTTTCGGATGATCTTGTAATATAAATTACATTACACTTGGCCAGGACAGGTTTCCCTCGTAATAATAATAATCAAAGACAAAATCTTCTTCTTTGCTCTCTCTTTAATATTTAAGTAGTAGGATTAAATTCAAAAGTATATTCTGGATCACGACCAAACCGAGCCAAACCACAACATCAAACTATGCCAAGCCACGAAGCGGTACGGTACAATATGATACTCTCTCTGAATTTTTTAATGGTAGTTTGCTATAAAAAATTGCAAATCTGACAATGAGTAGCAGGACCCGGATAAAAAGATGAATTTTTTGAAACCTTTTGCATGTACGAATATTTTAAGGTTTCCATAATTCGAGAACCTACGACTGTTTTTCATTGTTTGCAATTTGCTGTAGTTTGTACTACAACAATTTTGCAAATTTTCTGAATATTCAGTGGATACTTGGCTTTATATGTAGAGGCATACTTATTATTTTATTTAGATTTTTAAGATAATGCATACTATCTGAGTCCTGTTTTTGTATAAACACAATATAATGCACGTCAAGATACTTTATAGTTAGCTTTACTTAAATATTAACCTCGGAGAGATGAACCATAAATAATATTCTTAGAGATGAAAAAATGAGCTCAAAAAATAATACCGCTATAGTATGAAGTGCTTACGTTGACTCTCGTTTCATGCTTAGCTACTTGGTTAGCAATGCTTGAATCCTGACTTGAGTTGACATTACACTCTTTTCCCATTTTATTACGATGGAATGTAACAAGGCATGAATCTAGTTGACAGATGAGTTCTAGCGGAGAAAATTTAAGTAGAGACTTGCATAACTATTAACTATATATCTTCACTACTTACGATATGACGTGTTTTTATTTCACATAACTCGGATTATTTACTGTTATGTACTTAAAAACAAGCAGATTAATACTACATTAACCTAGAATATATGGACGAAGCGTGCACACCAACTACTTATGACAAGATTGAAATAATGCAATGATTTTTTATAATTTGCACTATACAAGATCATTAATTTTGCGATGCTTTTACTTATTGGCTCAGATAGTGACTTTTATACATTTTTTACACACAAACACGCTAAGCTATACACTTAAAAAGCACCTTAAATATTCATTAAATATTACATGTTGTATCTTATAGTACTTACTATAGGAAATTTTATGCATTTTGCCCTTAATAAACATTAACAACACAGTTGCAAATGCAATAATATGATAAAGTTTTGTCATTTGACAATGAATTATGTAAAATACTAGTAGTTTAGGCGTGACGTGACCGTAAATGAAATTACATTTTAATTGGAGAAGTAGTATCATTTAATTACATAATAATAAGGGAAACTCATTTTCAGTTCAGATTGTATCTTGTATGTTTCACTTCCATTAGAGAGATCAAGATCCAACTAAAAATAACGGTAGGAACTAGAATCTAGAAGCTAGAGTCGCAATAGAAACGGACGGACGAGATTCAGGGCGAATTCAATGGAACAGGGAAGGGGATATGGAACGGTATGATAATTCCCAAGGTTGTTTCCTTACCTTGCCTTGCCGTAAGAAGCTTGCGACTGCTTACAAAATCCTGCTAAAGGTTTTTCCTAATTCTGGACTTACTGAGCAAAGACCTGTTTGGACAATGTGAGATTAGGGAACTAATCCCAGATAATCCCTTTCTACTCAATACCTATACTTAGATTCTATCTCCTCTGCTTCTGTCTGCTCATGTTATACTTTAAGCACTCCATACCGGGCAAACCTTTTCTCTATACTCTTCTACGCGTTTTGAACTAAACAATGGAATCTTCGACAACAGTATAATACGTATTGCATCTTCCTCTTACGTATCCTTGAGACTACCTAGTCACCTAAGTAAACGTGCTTCTAAATTATTTACTAGATAAACATAAACAAACATGTAATTTTGATATGGCAGCTTATTATTCATAATTAATAAACATGAGAGCTAAAAATAATGTTTAATCACAACTGGGAAACGGTTTTACTAACAATGTACGTTTAGAAATTAGCAATTTTTTTAATCACCTACATAATAAAGGAATAAAGAATTTGTTATACCGAAAACAAAATAATAGTGGCTATTAAATATGTAGGATGAAGATTCTGAAAGGTTTACTTTACATGAAAAATAGTAATGCTTTCTCTTAGCTGCCAATTTAAACTGATGAAGGAAACGTGTTTGCTTCTATTGTGATTACAGCCTTGCAAACAAGATGTTTATCAATCTACCTAGTTTATTTATTTCCATACTGCGTAGATAAGTAATTAATTCCTAATAAATAGTTAGCCAACTAGGCTCCAATACCAACACTACTTATCAACTGCAATATTATATGTTATTATAAAGCTAACAATGCTTTCCTACTCGACTTAAGCTCATTAAATTTTTGAAAACATCATTTGATCTGTAATTAAGGTGGCATGTTAGCCACATGTAGTAGTTTTGTTATTAAAAGGTTAGTATAAAAGTCCAGTTACCATAATGTTTAGGAAAATGTAAGGACAGTAATTATAAGTACTAGTACGGATACGAGGAAATTGTTTTGCTAAAATTCTAAAGAATCTCTTAAGGCTTTGTTATAATATTGTATTTTGTGATGTTATTAAATGTGGTAAATAAAGATTTTGCATGCCCCTGCACGTGGGCGACTAAAAAGACTGAGTTTTAGTTTGTGAACCCGTGGCCGTGTTTGGTGCTTGGGAAATGGATAAATAGGGAAGGAGAATGAGAGGGAATGGGATTCGGGAGGAAGCTCTGAATTTCCTACAATATCCCGTTAAAGAATTTTGCTAAAGCTGGACTGACACTGACATCCTGAAGAGAGAATGACGTGAATGAATATTTTGCTTTTACTGACAGCACAGCAGAGAGAGGGCAAGGGATCCCCTCTCGTTTCTGTCCTTCTTCTCGTTCTCGTTCTCGCTATTCTCTCTCTCTGAACGAAAACACAACTAGAATCTACTTTTGTAGTTTCACGAATTCTTTCTTCATTCTTTCTATTTTCTACTTGTATTACGTACAGATGTACAGATATGTACTTTCGTGCAATCTTTCTTTAATATTTACACATTACATGCTTGGATGCTGCTGCTGTTGCTTCCTCAAACTCAAAATGTTTTGTACTATATGTACTTACTACTTACATCGCAATTTTATTTCATTTAGTTTCTCTTGTATTTTTATTTATTTTTGTCTGCATTTCCTTTTGAAATACAAATCTACTTGCTAAGTACATACTTATTACGTAGAACTTTGTCTCGACGTATGTAAGTTTAGAAACTAGAAACATGAATAAATATAATTAAATAGTTAACCAAACCAAACCAAACCACTTATTTTCCTCTGCATGTAACGCTGCCAGGCTTGAAAAGAAATGTTACACAACTCAACGTGCAGAATCTTCTATATGTATATAGGAGATTATAGTAAATATAGCTATTTGTTAGCTTAGCATCTAGCTACCTAATTAATAATGTAAAAATACACAAAGGTATAATTATTTTTAAAGCCCAGTTTCCAGCAATTTGTTCTCCATTCAATGTTTAGGTTTATCCCTTGAAGATAGACTTAACCTTCAAAAGAATTTCTTCACTAAAACGCGTACAATATGATGTTTTGTAAGTAAAACAGAATGTACTTGCTCAGTATGCTTTCTTGTACAAGCTATCCAGAACTATGTGTGTTGTAGGATAGCAATATCGCAAAGTACGATTTCACAATAGTCTAATATTGTATTTTTGGCAAACGTATAGTTAAGTAAAGGTAATCCTTTACTTAACTATGTCATGGCTTAACTAGAGGTAAGCCATTAAATTCGCAATTTCCTTCGAGAATTGATTTTCTGACAAATTACTAGAAAATAATTCGCTAAATGGCAAATAATATTCCATTCTTCAATTGCTGGAATTATGCGGAAGAAACTATTTTGGGGAACCTGGTAATGGAAAATTTTATTTATCATACTGTATTGAAAACAACAGCAAATATATTTTAGCAAATTGGGTACCCATATATGGGTCCCTGTGCCTGATGGTACCGTACGTGCACCTATGGCATATACAACTATCCACTGTTGCTTTATAACTATCTAAGGACGTTTCTGCTATTCTACGTGTCGGGTATGATTACATGATTTCGGTGAAAGGGCATTTCCAAGTATGCAGTCTACTTATTATCTTTGTTTACACAAAGGCACTAGCAAAAATAGACGTAAACAAAGGTATCGTGTTATATTATATCTCCCTATAGCTACAAGTAGTTGGTAGTGTTTTTATAGAGAGTTTACTCGTAAAGAAACTGTACTTAATTTCTGAATTGGCTGTTATGTTGTACTCCTGGGATAGCTAAGCCGACCTGGTGCGATTTCCTTGGGAAATGAGAGCACCTGAACTTATAAAAACATTCGGCTGGATATATTCATACTATAATAAAGTGCTTAGGTTGTAGATAAGAATGGTAAGCATATAAAACACATAGAAGAATGGCAATTACAATTGTATTGAAATACTATACAATTACCTTAGTAGTAGTAAATACTACTTCAAATAAACAGCTACGCACAAAATTTTGAGTAATACATTCATATGCGTCTATTCCGCAGTTTCTTTTCTTTGGAATTTCTGTGTAGTCAATACCTATAAAAAGTTAAATAAAATTTCCCAAGCGTACATTGTAGAAAGCTATACGCGAATTTAAAATTTTACGGGAACCATCTAATACTTATAAGTTTGCCAAAAGAAGGTCGCACAAAGGGCAGTTTAACGATCAACATGGGAAACATCTTTGTATCTACTCCTCGTACTCGTTCTTATGTTTAAAAAATTTGTGTGATTCACATCATCTGGCAGGATCTCAACAGAATAAAACTCTTTAGGAATATTATGTAGCAAAAGTTTCGTTGTTGCTTATCTTTACTTTGTGTTTGTATACAGAGAGACAGAGAACTGCCTCCTTGTCTTTTAAACTAAGTAAGGGTTTCATGATATGATGTGATGTGCAACTGTTTTTTTTTGCATTTGGCAGAATAGATCTGAATAGATAAGCCAATTAATCAAAGGGAGAATTAGCTGTTAGGTTCGTCTTTGTATAGAGAATATATGTATGTCAATTAAAATTGTATTTTTATTAAATCGTGCTAATTTTAGTAAATATTTCTATTTCTAGTCATCATCTAGTGTTTTGCTTTCATTTGAATTGCGAATTAGAATATATTTATCCTTGTGGTAAGCAATGGCTCAGAACCTACATAACATACATACAAACACAATTTAGTTACAGCTTATTATTACCCACTCGTCCTTACATTTCTACACGACCTAACTCTAAACTGCATATCTCAAAAGGTATTAATCTCTGTCCTGGAAGATACAAAAGGCTCCTTTTCTTATTCACCCCAGCAGAACACAGTAAACAGAGAAAATATGCAAGGATTAGTAACTTTCTATGGTTCCTTCACAAACATAACAGTTTACATATTGTCCTTAGCACTATTTGAACACAGAGGGAAAGTAAGAGTAATTACATTTGTTTGCTCCGTTTCCTATCTATGTTATGTTAACTTAAAATGACAATGGGATTCCTAATTGTAGCAATGACGTGGATAGGACAAAACTTTGCAAATAATTAAATGAAGATTACGTAGGTGTAGTATGTATGTACGTACTTGAGTATGTATGCTAGTCTGTCTGAAGGTAAAAAACATTAATTGTATAGAAATTTACATATTCAAATGTAATGCATAAAGAAATGTTTGTTTTCGCCTTGACAGGAACTGGGACATTTGGGAGGGTGGTCTTAGCCCAGGAGTCAGAGACAGGAGAATATGGAGCTTTGAAAATCCTTTCCCTCTACGATGTCATCCGACTCAAACAGATTGAGCACGTCAAAAATGAGAAAAATATTTTGATGGCCGTTGAGCATCCTTTTATCGTCAGATTGTAAGTCAAACATTTTTAAGTCAACTTTCCATGTCGTGCCGTGTTGTATCGCTTTTAATCGTGTATCCTTAATTCAACATGCAGTATACATTTCTTAAGCCCGAGCTCCTAATTTAACAAAAGCAGATCAAGATCATGCAATAAAATATATTACATACACACACATACACTTTTGCTTGTATTCTTTACTTTTTTACATTTTCAAAACAGTAACCAATAGACAAATTTTTTATTTAAGTGCATCATTTAAAAATATAGCAAAAGCTTCTCACTGTACCTACTGAGAAGAATTTCTTACTTTAATTACTAGCTTTCGGAAAACGCCTACTACATATATTTGTATATGGCACCCACTCTACCTACTAAAGCACTAATGCCTGTTTAGCTAGTTAGTTTTGCTTATTACGTTTTTTAACATCTGTCTTTTATGAGTTGGTGACTAGTAAATAGGCCCACATAGTAAACTAACAATAACATTATGTGGTTAACATTGCATTTTCAAGATGTGGCTTAGTGTGATATGGTGTGCACTCCCTTTAGTCCTAGTTTTAGCATTGCGGATGCTGTAGGGTACATACGAAATAAATCCTGTAAAGTTTGCTGTATGATCCAGCGTCACTGTTTGTTGCATACATTGCATGTATGAAAAATTGTTTAGCTATGTGTATAAGATTGAGATGACTTATAGTACATGTTATACATTTCATACACAAATAACATAAATTCCGAACCGGGCTCTTGACATCTAATCGGCTGTGTAAACTATCCGCCTCCTTTACTGCCACTGTCAATCTGTCTCCAAGTTATCTTTTAAAGGCTGATAATCTGTTTATCTTGTATGATTCATAGAAAATGGCATTTCAAGGACGAGTACAACATCTACTTTCTTCTAGACTATGCATGTGGAGGAGAGCTCTTTTCGTACCTGAGGAAAGCTGGAAAGTTCTCTGCGGCTACATGTAAGGTTTTACCATTTGCACACCTGGATACGCCTAAAGCCTAAATATAGATGCTAAGTACTTATTACAAAAGCAATTTGTTGCTTAAGAGTGATATTTCCTCTTGTATACCTTTTTAATAAACACAACTGACTTTCACTGTTACCCTTTACTATTTCAAATATAAACTAGTAGTATTAATTTACCTTACAAAGTAGGAAGGTTAATATAAAAAAAAATTTGCAAGTGCTATCTATATGTATAAATACAGTGTAAAAATAGCCTTTTTTTATTGACAAGATTTGATACTTATCTATTTGCTTACAGGCTCCTTCTACACAGCGGAAATAGTCAGTGCCTTAGAATACCTCCATGGAAAAAGTATAGCCCATCGTGATCTCAAACCTGAGAATCTGCTGCTGGACAAAGAAGGTCATCTTAAGATTACAGATTTTGGATTTGCGAAAAGAATGCGAGACAAGTAAGAGATATAGAACATTACCAATAATTAATCATAGAAAAAAAAATTAATCATTAATCATTAATCAATTAATCAAAATCTTTGCGAATAATCTTATAATTATCTTTCTGTGTTTTAGGACATGGACGTTATGTGGAACTCCAGAATACCTAGGTACATCACTAAATAATAAACACTTTTCTGCTTCATTTACTTTACTGTGTGGAATATGTGGATATAATTCCTGTTTACAATAACTATAATGTATTTTTTATCTATAGCTCCAGAGATTATCCAGTCTAAAGGTTACACCAAAGCAGTAGATTGGTGGGCGCTAGGTGAGTTATTTGGCAAATGTTACGAACGCATTACTGTATATTTTGATCTTGAGCATAGCATTACAATTTGCAATCAAGGATAACGGAATTGAAAAGGTTATTGTCTAAAGTTCCTGTTTTGCTTGATGATTCTACAGGAGTTTTGATTTACGAAATGAGTGCTGGCTACTCTCCGTTTTATGATGATAACAAATTCACGACCTATGAGAAAATCCTCTCCGGGAAGGTGGAATGGCCAAAAGTCATGGATACAGTTACAAAAGATTTGATTAGGAAATTACTAGTACAGGATCGTTCAAAACGACTTGGAAGTATTAAAGTAAGCTTCTTAAGTATATGAAATGCTCCCAACATGTTTTTATTATTTCCGTATGTATTAGTTCTATCTGATGTTACATATGTCTAAAAGTCTCATTTTAATATTAGAACGGTGCTGATGAAGTCAAGCGTCACAAATACTTCAGGGAGTATGATTGGGACGACGTTTTCAATCGTAAACTCACTGTAAGTCTCGACATTTTAAAAGTTAATATGAATATGAAAAATCATGTTCCTTATCACAAGTATACACTTATTGCATTTTTGATTTCGATTTGTTCAGCCTCCCATCATTCCAAAAGTCTTTTTTGATGGAGATACTAGATGCTTCGACACTTATTCAGGTAAATTCCTAATTAACTTTTAGATCAATACCTTTGTAAATTGGGTTTCCAATTTTTGCTTGCGTTGTAAATTACATAACTAATGAAATGTATATTTTTGCAGACTCCTGGAGAATGAAAAGCGTCACAGATGAAGAATTAGAGTTATTTGATGATTTCTAGAAGACAGTTCTCCTCATTAGTATTTAACTTCTTGTTTACATGAATACCTGCCTAAATATAAGGAAATTAACGAGTCACATTATTCAATCAATATATATTGTAATTCTGTATATACAAACAAGCATATTTACAATGCAATAAATGTTTACATAATATAATTGCAAAAAGTGGAAGAGAAATACGTCTCGAAAAAGCGATCTTGTTATATTCGCTCAGTTTACAATCGTCAACTCTCTACTTCTACTCTAGTTAACCAAAAATATCCATTTTGTGAAAAAGTAATAGTTTGTTTGTCACGCACTTAAGTGTATAAGTATTTATGAAAACAGTGTGTGTTTTGGATCGGAGTATGTACTTACCTACATTTACAAGGTATAAATATGAAAAGGAGAATTCTTGTATTTCTGTGCTGCGCTGTACATGAGAGAACTGAAAGTATGAGAGATATTTTTCCACAAGTATTCCTCGTTTTAATTTAGACTTTAGACCAGGGCAAATGTTCTTGCACTATTTAAATAGATAAATATTTAAGGAAATACTATTAGTTACAGTTACATACGTACGCAAACTACTTATATACACGTTTAGTCACATATACATACTTAATACTTTACACAGATGTTAAATAATTAGTTGAATGAACTCTGTACAATTTTAATTATTCGTGTTGTTCTCTGTTCATATACAAATAAGTGGTCATGAATTACGAACGATGTGCTGAATTTCGGATAATATATAGTACAGTACATACCAGTAGAACATACTTAATACTAAAATTACATATATTACGTCATGAATGAAATGTCAAGATTCATTATTATATTAAATTTTGTAATCGATCGTAATAAAATACGTTTAATTTTAAATAAAATGGCATTACTCAGCTTCTTTGCACTCACATATAATATATCCGACCACTTTTTATATAGATTTTACAATCTCCTGATAATTTGTAAAATATACCTGAAATCTAAATATACAATAACAGCAAGGAAATTGCATATAATGCAATGCGGTATTCATCTTTATCAATATTCCACAATTTATTTTGCATATAGTTTTGCTTGTATTACTTACAAGTGTAGATTTACGAAATACCTGTAAGGTCTAAGATTATGCTTAAATAAAGTTTGAGTGAAAGTATAGCTTTTACAGAGGTAACAGTTATTACCTAGTATATCATATATTAACATAATAATATTATACTATAATTTTTGTAATATTTAATGATCTAAATCAATCTGAAATCTATAAATTATACCTACACATTACATAGACAAACGTATCCTACCAGTTTAAATTTTTGCACACAGTTCATTTTCTGATAAGGAACATTTATATGTGCGTTGGTCTTGTAAATAAATAGTAAAACATCTTTGCCAGCCATGTAAGGTTAAATAATGCTAATATGTAGATATTAAGTATAGTATAGTTAGTAAACAATGAATGCAAAATTATCTTTGCCATTTAGCATCGAAATATATACAGATATTAGGCAACGCATTTTCTTTAAATATACTATTTTAATGGCTTTTGCTACATTGTTACGGATTAAATGCTTTTATTTGTACCACTTGTATTTGTATTTACAAAATATTAAAATAGTTAATTCATTCATTGATATGCATGACTTTTTAGAATAAAGTATTGGTAATAATTGGAGCACAAAATTGCAGCAGCGCAACAGAGACGGATACATAGAAATGGTGAATACATTGTAGCTCTGGCTCTGGCTTACTATGTATATGTATACGGAGGAAAAGGAAAGTTCGCATAGCAAAAGAAGCACAAGGAGCATAAAGACTGACACGCCACGCATGCATGCCAATCAATGCAACATCTAGTTGCCACATTACTGTGGAATCTTCGCATACTGACATTTTCGACTGGATGTTGAACGAAAATCACAGCTTCCAGTTTCGCCAACATGCATTGCTATATGTATTGTGGAGCTCTTCAGGAGGGTTTGATAAGTGTAGGCAGAATGAGTTGCAAAGCAAGAATATGCAAGTGGCAAGCAATGCAGAATGCAATGCATTAAATGGGAACAGCAGCACATCTACGCACTGACTGGCACTGGACTTGGATTCGACACGGAAAACCAAAGCTAAAGCTAAAACCAAGCCATTTCTAAAAGACGCAATTGCCTATAACCAACTCAACAACACTAAATGGCAAATGTTTTTTACACTTATTTAAGGGACGTAACAAATTGTACTACTTATGAATGTGGTAACCAAAATGAATTATAATTCGATTATATTTTATCAACTTAGAAAATTCTCCCATGCCTTATTATAGATTGGAATAATCTTTCTCTACGTGTCCTAACAAAAAGAAATGTCCCATGCTTTCATAATTGCATTATGCGCAAGGAATTTACAATTCACACCAAATTCTTGCTTTCAAAAGTTCACGAAGTACTACCATTTATTAAAGACTGATATATAATATATAAATAATAATATGAAACAAAATATAAGTATATTTAAAATTGGAAATACACTTTAGTAGTTGGAAATAAGTCTCTTTAAGTTACAATTTCCTGGATTGACAAAAAGAGTAATATATCATTAAAATGTTGGTTTTTGAACTTAGGTTCCACTACAGGAAAGTTCCACTTAAATACTAACATGATAATAAAGCGTAATTAAAATCTGCATTTCATGAACACTTTTTTATGTAGAAAATCTATTTGTTAAAAATCGCTTTTAGTATGGTCACAAAAAGGCAATAATAATTATATATGCATCGGATTCATTCCCATAATCTAAGAAATGCTAAAGGTTAATGATTTTGTAGATATGAAACTACTGACCTTAAAATGACCTGAAATGATGTAGATATGAAATAATATTATCGGAAGAAATATTGTGGAAGCTGTATTGGGTTATGTAAATGCATTAAAATATTTTTTAAACCCAGACCCCATCTGTAGGTTAAATTGTTTGCAAAAAAATGTTTGCCTTACTGCAGCAATAGAGTAATTTTTTGTAAATTCATTTGTTCTATGTATGATGCAAATACTTACGAGATAATAAAATCTTATTTAGCAATATTTATAAGCGTGGACTTTTTTCTTTTAATCCAAATATTTAGTGCTAATTGGTTAACAAGTTTAAAAGTAGGGATTTTACAGTTGTATGAATTGCATATCCTTGCACATATGGGTAGGGCATTTCATTTTGTTGGGAAAAGGTCGAAAATAATTCCGTTCTCTAACAATGCATGGGGAAGTGTGAATTTCGTGAGCATTTGGGTAAAGTAGCTCTCTCTACAAACTTCGAGCAATAGTATTCTATATAACCTTTGCTATTTTGTCACTGCCAGTCCAACTTTAGCTAAAATTTCTACGTGGATATTGTAATATGGCAAAAGCTTCTAACTCACTAACAATTCGCGCTGGCGCTTCCTCTGGTGCAGATTGCATTTAGCTTTATTTGGAGTTTGGATGTAGTCTTCCTCTTGCTTTACTTTTCCATTGACTTAATTTACAATCATCTCTATCTACTATGCATGTATGTAATTATTTCTTAAATCTCAAACTATTATTTTCCATGTCGAAGCACCGACTCTGCTACTAGAGACAGACAAGAGAATATATTTTATCTTTATTGCTTAACTAATTTAATGCATAATGTAACACATTTAAAAACTTAAACATGCTAATGAATTAAGTGTATGTATGTACATACTTACGTATGCACACGAGTTTCAAATTACAGATATAATTGGTCTCAGAAAACGAATTAAATAAATAAAGCAAGCTTTAGGATTTAAGATACCAAAGAAAGTCATTTTTAACCTGTTGTTTAACAATTATTTATATAGAAAGATTATGGAAAATATTATATGTGATTGATTAGTAGATAGTAGATTAAATGGCAATTGCCAATAAAATCCGTATTTCAATATGCTAATATTATTGGCAATTATATTTAAACAATAAATCGTTTAGAGGGACTTACTTTTTACTTATGTTTATTTATGTGGAATAGAAAGAACAAAAATTTTAAATATGCAAAATAAGCCATCAACGTTTATGCCCTTTGAATTTCTACCCAGGATAATATGTATTCTCATTCGCATTATACATTTTAATCTTTGATATCAGGTAACACAATTTTGGGAAACTATCCCCAAATCTTTTAGGTCAGTTCATACTCTTCATACTTATTTTATCACATAGGTTAAAACTCAAAATTTAAGGCAGACTTTCCATTTGTGCATTACACTATAAAGTTACTTAAATCTCGGAATTTAAACATTTTTTTCTAATGCACAACTAAAAACTAAATTCATACATAAATTGATTTTATTAAATTACATTACCTACCTACATTAATGCACGGCATGGTTGTAAATAATTATTACCTAGAATATAAATATGCTAAAATAAGTAAGTACATGATGTTTGTTTTGTAGAAAATATCTTACCCTTACCCTCTGTAAATGAATAAAAGTTTTGTGATACCTCGTACTATGCCTTATTGTATTTATTTTTTAACTTCCCAAGACAATACAATAATACCTGAGAAATATCACAATATCTAGAGTGAAATGTGTGTGTAACTTACTACTTCCGAATAGGAAATACTTACTAAATATGCAAGATTAAAATTTGAGTTAACAAGCTTGCACCATCCACCACATAATCCTACATCATAGCCTACATTTCAGTGTACCCCCATGTACTTAAATAATAATAATTTTATGCACACAAATATTAAAAGTTTGAGGAAAATTGTTCGTAAACATATTAATTGTAGTTTGTATTTGTATCTCCAAAGTAATCTCCTATTCCGTTTGCAAACGAATATAAATTGCGAGCACATTTAAGAGAGATGGTATGTACTATCTGTAGGTATTACACTGCACTGCACTGCATAGATATTCTTTCCTGCCTTTACTGCACATTTATGTGCATACAATTAAGTGTATGTGTATACCTACCAAAAGGCTTTAAAAGATTGGTAATTTATGCATGACAGGTGCTACGCTAACTATAAATAAATAAAGTTATTGCACTGAAAATTGCATAGGATATGTTACTGTAGGACCTATTGAGCATAGTTAGTATAAGTATAAGGCAAAGGTGAACATAAATGTAAGAGATGTAACTTTTAGCTTGTATGTTTACGTACATAGAAATAAAGCAACTGTGTTGTTGCATGCTGCATCAGTCTTTGCATGCAGAGTGTGTGTGTGCATTCAGTAAGCATAGGGGATGGATATGGTGGGAAAAATACAGATGAGGAGCTTTGCCTGTGGTACAAACTCCTGATAAGTGTGGATACTACTTTGGTTCAACTTTAGTCCCCACGGAGTTGTTTTATGGATCCAATGCGTGGTACTAGCGCATGGATGGTTGCAATCGTCAATACTGCAGCATGGTCTTAAATGATTTGGATATAACTTTTGTTCGTCAGTTTTTCCATTACGAACCATTCTACAATACTATAGCAGAATATCTTCAAAGTACATCATTAATATTGCTCTACCATTGTTGCTTCGTGCCGTGTCCATTGAAAAATACAGATAGATTGGTTTACAATTTACTATTATTGTTGCGTTGCCTTCTATAAAGAAATGCTGGCAATGCTCTCATTTGTAGAATCATATTTTCAAAGAAATCTTTACCTATGGTTACAAATACTTAAACTTTGTACATCCTACTTTTAACTTGGGACAAATAATATTTCAGCAATTATATACTTAAAAAGATTTTTGAAAAAAAAAATTATGCAAATGGTTATACTATAGTAGACACAAAAGGAATATTATCTTGAATTCCCGTCAACATAAGCTGATAATATTGCTTTTTCAGATTTCTTGCATACGTTGTAGTGTAGCTTACATGTTTAATGTTAAACATACAGAACATCGGCACAAGAAACCTGCATTAGGTTTATAAAATATTGAATAAATGATAAACACTAATTTCGGATATTCGGCTTCTTTACATGCATATACATATGTCTAAAATTGACTTTTTTGCAAAAAAAAATCAATTTTATGAATTTAACCAAAATATGTATAAGTATGCTTAACCACATACATAGAGCTCTGACCACAAATGAAAAATTCCGTAGTAAATGGAAAATGAATGTCCAACAATCCAATTTCACGTTTCATTTAACTGTTTTACGTAAACAAAGTATTAGCGTCCGGATCCGGAGGCTCTAGTCCCTTCTTAAAATTCTGTTCGAATGTGCATGCATTTTAGTGACATTGTCACCACCACTTCTCTAGCGATCACAAAATCCCAATATTCAGTTCGGACTTGCAACAAACAACTTGAAAGAAAGCAATGGGGAGAAGCTTTTCCGTTGTTACAACATCCTTTGCTTAGAAAGAACTGATTTATTCCGGCCGGGATGAAATTGGTCGCCCTCCTCCATATTCCCTTCTGGATTGTGGACGGACGGACGCACAGAAAGGACATTCTACGGGATTTCTGCACCCTTACCACCACATTCCCTGGTTCCGTAACATTGCTTTCGTAAATGTTTAACTTAAGGAGAACCCAGAAAATAAATTGTTTTCTTTTAAGTAAACTTGCATACTTAAATATGTAGCACTGCAAACAATTGTCACGTAAGTACGAATGTGTATATGCTATCAAGGGATACTTTCTACGTAACAAGTTCTATTGGAACGGGGGAAGCAGCTCGCTTTTTCAAGTTTCCTAAACGATGCTCGTTTATTGCAAGCAATTAAATTAGCATATAGACAGCTAACCGTTTTCCCAACATATATTATGTTTGCATGGATTAATGGATAGCATTGTGGGTATAATGGGCACTATGCAGTTATCCAGTGTACACATTTGTTAAGCTATATTAGTTAAAAACAATTTTTTCATATAGGATAAAAAATTAGTTAGAGAGAGTTATACAATTTACGGATAAATCGTTTTACATTTGAGTTTAAGCTTGTTGATACATACACTAACATACACATACCAAATCTCAGCGAGTTATAAAATTTGTACCATAAATATTTTTCGTGGACTAACAACTAATAAACATTTCAAGAGGCCAATCCATTCAACTTACATAATAAAAAAATATAGCACATATAGTACATATAATAAGTTAAGTAGTAAATCAAGCAAAAGCCAACTTGCTACACTTTTTCATCTTTAAAATTTATGTTTCAATGCATGGACAATCTTGACATTTTTTAGCAAATAAATACTGTAATAATTATTCTTACCACAAGATATAGTCAGATATATGCTTTCCACATCATAAATAGTTATTTTATTAATCAGTCATGTAGCTCAATCTTAGTGTAAGTAAATCTTCCTCTTCCAAGTGCCAAAACTACCAAAAGTATTTTGAGCATCCTAAATCTTATTGTTAGTCGTCCATAACAAAAACCGAGATGTGTTGTCACATCCCTTCAAAATAGAATAATAAAACATTAAGTCACAACATCCTTCTTTAGTTTCTTTAAGTCATATCACCATTGTGTAATAATGTCTTTAAAATATCAACAAAACTTGTATTCAGCATTGTTCGCTCAGTAATAAAGTGACTGCCTGCAGTACCTTTAAGTTACGTTTTGCCTTTGTATACAAAATTATTAGTCTATGGTGCTATTATGTAGGTATGTAGGTATACAAACTATAAGTAAGCACAAATAAACTACGCACATAACATAAGCACCCATCCTACCTTACCGACCACCTCGCTTCACTGGCTTACTTTCTGCGGGAAATATTTGTCGATGGGAGCTTTTTGGCTGTTACAAAATCCTGACATGGCGCAAGTCTGATTTTGCTCGGACACAAATTGCGTGTGATGTTGCTGCTGCCGTAAATGTAAGGAGAATCATATTCACTGCCCATAGAGAGCAATGAGCAACAAGTACTCTTAGTTAACAATCTCAATAGTTTTACCTAGCCTTCTTTAAATGCTCATTGATAAACATTTCTTCATCACATCACACACATACACACCAATACAAACATTCAGGTTGTAAATATCACAAAGCTAAGCGAACTATATTCTACCTTGCAGCTTTCGGTATCCTAAAGTTGCACTACACACATTTGGAGACAAGTCTACACCATCTTCTAACGGTGTGCACAAGCATTCCTATTCTATGTGGCTTTGGCTTTGGAAATCTGTAATGGATGGAGCTTTCCTCGTTTTTGTTCACTTTTAAGCAACTTTTGTCTTTAAAGAAGAATATTCTTTGAGTTCTAATAAAAAAATCCTAGTTTCTGTTGTGAAGCAATTTGTGCACAAATAATGTACCTAATGTGTGTATTTTTAAAGAATTGCCTACACACAATTGTAAATATTTTATATTTGCAAAGTAAGTAATAAATACTTATGGAAGAATGTTACAAATACAGTAACTTGCACAAAATGTACAAAATCATCTTATACTTATGTATTCTGAAGAAAGGCTTGTTACAACCCATGACATCTTTAATGTCTCTTTGTATACAGAAGAAGAAGAATCTTGCTTGCCTTAAGAATTCCTTTGCATCTCCTTACTACAGGCTGGGAGGATGTTCTCTTTGTAAAAATAGTGCTTAGCTTTAGTTATGTGAGCATTTCTTCGTCATAAAATGTGGGAAAGTGTCTATAGAGAAGCTTTGCCAATAGTACTTGCTCCTCATTCTCGGATAACCTGAGTTGCAACCTCCCTGAGTGGTTGGCAACCGTTTACATGTGCCACCGCACCTTATTGCTTATAACTTGCGTAGATGTTGCTTTTGCAATATGGAACCTTTCAGAGTTGCTACTAAAAAGGAAGCATGGAATGGAGATGGAATGATCTGACTCTGACTAACTTTGTTCTAGCATTATGGCTATAAAAGCAAAGGTTTTATTAGTATTTAGTCAAGCTAATTTTTCATATCACAGAGCTTCAGAATTTTTCCACGTAAAATCTAGTGTCAATGTATATATAAAATATTATTAGTTTCTTGACTTTGTATTAATGTTACAGATATCTGTCCAAAACATATGAAATAAAATTGCGAATATCTGAAGCTCAGAAGTATTTAGATGCCATACAAGTGCCAAGCCAAGCTGCCATATGCGACTGCAGTGTTGCATTGTCATTTTGTATGGAATATCACATCAGTACAGTTGGAATTGTATTGGAGTCAGATAGTCTGATAGGACTAGAAAGAGTTTAGTTAAGTATGTATGTAATGTAAGTTAGATTTGGCGATAAGTAAGTATATTACAAACGTGGGCATGCGATGTTTCTACTAGTTTATTTATCTATCTCCCATGTAAAATAATAATCAGTTATGATTTATGTTTAATGAATTAGCAGCTCATGACACATCCATACTTTTCTATGTTAAAGCTGAATAATTTATGCATTATTGAGTACGTAGGTATAAATACGTAGGTAGTGGGTTAATCGTAAGAAGAAGAGTTGTCGTTTTGTCGTCTTGAATTTTTATTTCTTGTGAATAGTGTGAACACTATAACCATAATGCATATTTTTTGGAAGACAAACCTGGAAATATTTCGAATTCTGTACTACTTTATATGATTTAAATTGCTATTACACATGTAAACTGCCAAAGACATTGTGTTGGTTTTATTTTATCCAAGTACCAACAAAAGGTGAAGTACTATCTGCGTACATTACATGTAGTATAAGAAACTATAAAAATATAAGCATATTGTACATTGAAGTTATCTTCTTATTTAGATTATTATTTCCTTGGCTTGGTTTCGATAAAATATTTACCAGAAATTTTTGGCCATACGAGTACACATATCTATGCTACATATTTTTTTATACAACTCGTACCTACTTTCTCATAGCGCTCCCTTGTCTTCTAGCTTAAAAAATGTGTACCTAAACACCTAAGATGTACATAGAATCTCAGGATAAATGGAAATGAAATATTGCACCTGTTACTCCACTGTATGTAATATACTCTACATTAAAGATGCAGATGGATGAGTTGTGTCGTTGTGTGATTTGTAAATGTAAGTGCGCTAAGAATATTAATACGTAAAAGACAAAGTGGGATTTACGCTAAGGATTCCTAAATTGGTATACAATGGACACTCAATCTTGGAAGAGGAATTTGATCCTCATCTATTGTTTGCCTTTGCTTATCGTCATCTCTCACAATGTCAAGGTATATTAAAACGTAGGAAATAATCTTTACCTTCTGTATTTACTTTAGCTTTACATTTGTAAAATTGGCCATATAGTATGTAATCTGAATGACAATAGGATGACTGAGTGTCACTGGACAGCGAAAAACATTTCCCAGAACTGTCTTTGCAATACGCATACACAGACTAAGACAAAACAAGCATAAACACGTGGAAATATTAGGGATGCTTCCATTTAAATCATCTGATACGCATATTACATGTACCTAATATCTGTAGCACTCTTAAAATGCTTCACAACTAGCAGGAGTAGTGAGGTGGATGTTGGATTGCGACAAACGCGATGCACTGTGCTATGTACTAACGATAAGTATAATATATGTATCTAGTGTTACATAAAAAATTCCTAACTAGAAGTATGCTTCCTATTCTGCTACTGTTGTTCTCCTAACCAAATTGTTTTTGTTGTCATTACGCACTTTAGTATTAATTCCTTCTGTTTTGGCCTTTCCGTGGAGTTTATCATAAAAGTAGGTGTATTCTAAGTGCAGGCGTTTGTAAATTCTTCCTCAATGAAGACAACAGTAGGTTTAAGCCAATATCCAACCTTGACACTTTTTTTCTTGCATTAGGATCAAGCAATTAACATAAACCTGTAGCTCTTAGGGTTTAATTTTTAGAATTAAAGCAAGCGGAAATGCTTGTGTATTTATATAATATTAAAACTTAAAGATATTTTCTTGATCAAAGGATATGATTAAAGATGATCCACTTAAATTTTGCAATTACAGATAACTTTTGAGTTTTAAATGATCCTTTTTGAAAATATTGTGAATTGTAATTCTGAGGATCAAGGACCTTGCAGAGCTTAATGAAGCAAAAACACGTGCCGCTCCGAGGCTGTAATTTCGTCACACGAATAACGAAGCGAACACCCACATACCGTTTTTTATTGTGTCCTACTTACATTCATCTGGCTTGGCTTTGAATTGAATACTTACGTTAGAAATTACTAATGATAATGCTTTATAGCTACTTATTACCAAGGTAAGAGGAGAAACCCTCAACAAGAAGCAATTAATTACTTGCTGGCAATTGTCAATTTATTTCAAATGTTTGTATATTGTGTACTATTAGGAATATTACCTTTGCCTTTGACTACTGTTTAAATGTTCATGTTTGTTTAACTACTAACTACTACTGCTCTCAAATACGTACAGCTGCCTACACACATTTCGCAGCAAACAATGTCATTTAAATTTTAATAAGCCCATAGGTACACACGTATGCATATGTACACATGTTAGCAAGCCTTTACTTGATATTTGCATGACTTTAGGCGCGGAAAATGTAGTTATAACCAGAATATGCAAAATTGACGTGTGAGATTAACGAAAGTTGCTTATCAGCACGGCAATATTGCCTTGATACAATAATTTGGGCACATTAAGAGGTAGGTGCTAAACAGAAAAAATAAAATTCAATTCTGTTGCACAAGTTCAGATTTATAAGACTAACATTTTCCTATCTGCAAATCCAGATGCAAAATTAGTAAATCTTCTTTTGATCAAATCACAAAAAGTTGAGGATTATCTTTACTGATGCGCTTTATGATACGGGTTAATTTCAATCACGATATTTTTTTAGAATATCTGCATCCGAGAAGTAAAAGCTACATTTTTATGAGATAATTTTCTTTGTAACAGGAAAGATGAGTTCTTGCAAGCAATTTTAAAGGCAAAAGCAACTTATGTATAGGTAATTAATTTATAGAATTCCATTCCACTCTTGCGACAAAAATAACATAATTAAACCCCTATCACGTTCCGAATTCTAAAACATAGTACATGTAATATATACGATCAATTTTTGTTAATTCATTCAAATGATTAAATCTATATTTTATCACGCAATTTGTCCAATCTAAACGATTTAATATATAATGCCAAATTAATTAATGTTCCAAAATATTATGTCCGATATTCGGTTAGAGGAAATATTTGTCGACTTTGTTAACAAATCCTTGTGGCACTTTTAGTGCATAAATTGTTTTACGTGTTTAGGTAGGTACTATAGTAGGCTTTGCTTTTCTGCAGTATACTCATACTGCTGAAGCATATTTGAATCTACTAAAAATTCTTATTGAACTAAACGTTTAAATACTTTACTTTTAAACTATTCCATGCATTTTACCTTTCATAAATATTTCATGAAATAGAAGGCGTCAGTTTAGAATTTTTAAATACTCCTCACAGGCAGTAATCGCGAAGCTCTGGCATAGTAGTCATTATTATTCCTCTTGTCTCTTTTTTAAAACTTCAAATGCTCTCTTACTCTTTAATGATGAGCATGCTACAGCCTACAACAGAAAATCTTATTACTTACTTTCAAAGCCTGCTGTACTTATATTTTACCTTACTACTACAGTCAACAGCCAGGGAGGTATTTAGGTTACGTGAAGTATTCCATTATTAATTAGTCTAAGTTTCCTTGAACTTAGCTAAAACATCCGTTAATCGCAAGAGTTTACGATTTTCCTAAGAAACTCTCAAGGTGGATACTTAAACTGAGAGAAGGAATGAAAAATTAAACTCACGAAATATACTTGCTTACTTACGAATAGCATTCGTTCACGTTTTATAAAAACTCATCAGCGAGACAGAGATGCTTCATTACGACAACAATACATAAAGTACAGCACATCTGAATCGTGTACACACACAAATACTGTACAGAATAATCAAGTCAAGTACACATGGAAATATTTGGATATGCTAGAAGAATGTTAAACACGAATGTTTATAGACTCCTTGGATTCATCAATTAACTGTAATTGCAATTCTTTTGTGTTCTACTATAACTAAATACATTCTATAATCCTTTTACTAATCTTATCTTGCATCTTGTCAAGATTCAGTTATATATCCGTTGTTTATAATAATATGCGCATACTATAGGTATACGGAAATATAAAAGGTAAGATACCTAATACTAATGTCAATACAATATACGTACGTATTATTGTTTACTGTGAACTTTAAAATGTTCCCTATTTTTGTACTAAACATTGTCTCAAAGTGTCCTTTAGCATTATAAGTAGAAATTCTACTGCGTATATCTGTAGGTTTAAAATTAAAGTTAGCGTGCCTATAAATTTTTGATGCAAAAATTAATAATTCACTTTATTGGTACATTGTCGTGATGAAGAGAAGCTAATATTGCTGAAGTAAGGACAAGGATTGCCAATTTACCAAGATACCCTAACAAACTGTAATATATATGCAGCTGGCTTAGCTAGGTGCGTATCTTTCATTGTAAGCCACTTTAACTCAACGGAGACATACTGTCTGCTAATTTTGTTACACGGGTTTAGGTATTTGCATGCTTCACTCAACAGACAACTTCAACTTAACAGAGGAAAGAGCTAACTCTGGATTTGGCACTGTTATATGTAGTGTCTAGTCTTTAGCATACATCTTCAGGTTCATTAATATAATATCCTTATCCTCCAATAGCCCATGCTAGGCGAGGCTAATGCAAACTGAAAGCAGGCAAGCAAGATTTTATTTTAACAAAGTGTACCTATGTAGATACTATACATTATACATTATAGTATATGTTACTCATTTGAATAAAGATACACAAAGGTACCCATTCATTGTTATAATGCATATATCTAGTAATAATAGCAGCATAGCACGTTCTCCTTGCACAATCAGGTTCACAATTTACAAATTAAACTCTAAGTAGATATTGAAATATTACCTGGTACACTCATAAACATCAAAGGGAGTATTCGCTATAGGTTTAAAATCATTGGCTTTAGTTCTAGTATAAGAACTTTAATATAAGGTTGCGTATATGTTATGAATACATATTACTTATGTCATAGGCTCAAAGTACCATGAGATAGATCATTAATGTAGACAATGTGTTGTCCATGTTATTCAACAATGGTACACGAAAAGTCCGTATTACCTATTCAAGTAGTATTTTACATAATAAAATCTAAGTAGGTTTAATTAGGTTACAGGACGTAAAAGGCATTGTTTTATTGAAAAACGCCAACGCCAATAATATGTCAATGAATAAACCGAACCAATTGGGTGTCCCTATGTACCGCCAGTGGACACCTTTAAAACAATACCCCACTTGCCATGTTTCCATTAAAAAAATAAGTGGACATGGCCACAACTCTATGGGGGTGTGGCCAATTTGGTCAAAAATCACTGACAAGATTACTTTTGACCTCTTTCGAATTCTGAAAACAGAATTGAAAAAAGTTGACGCGTTCAATAGTTAAAGCGCGAACGGACACACAGACTTACAGACAGACAGCAATGACGAAATGATAATATACCTGGCAAAATTTACCAGCAAAATAATTTGTCTCACCATTTTTTATTTATTTTTCGTGTAAAACAGGAGAGACAAAAATTAGATCTTCTATTTTTAGGATAGACACTAGAAACCTTGTACAGGTTACTATTTATATCTACGACATACACACACTAACATCTGTGTACGATATGAAAAATGCTCGTTTCGTTGCTAATATTTAGGTAAGGTAAGCAATAAGAACGCGTGCATTATTAGCGAAGCCTTACGACAGGAGACGTAGAAGATGAAACGTAGAGCACCTTAACAACTAGCTTAGTAAGTCTAAACTCATTGAACTGAAATCTATTCAAGTATTTAGTAGAATGGGAGTTGAGCTCATAAGAACAACACACGGCACAATTTTCGTTGTCTTGTCCTGTCTTGTCTTGGGTTTGACTAGCTTACTTTAGAAAGAGCCGTGCCTAGTTTTGTTGTGTTGTCTTCAAGTTGTCGGGGGAGATATGGGATGAGACGAAACTGCCATGGCCTGGCCATGGCAAAGCAATATCATCAAATGGAACTATGGTACATGTACTGAACATATATAATTCACACAAAAGTTTACTGCCATTACATTACATATGAATGTGTACTGTATTGGATGTTGTTAGCTATATCTTTTTGACTACCCCAGTATTCTCCGCGTTAACTTAATACATACAATGCAAATGTTAACTAAACACGAAATATAAAGTAAACTTTAGCTTATGTATAAAAAGGTCTAGAATTTAGGTGACTAACTTACCTATAGAAGAAAATACACACAATTTATATAGCAAAGTACTTTAAGCGTTAAAACAAGTTTGCACTGCACGATTGCATCGCAATTCGCAGATTCATTCACTTCATACGACATTAGAATCAAATGGGATATAATATATTATGTATGTACATCTTTATAAGATCCTTTAGTTCCTTTGCTTTGGCTATCTTAAAGCACATCGCATTAGTATTGCATTATATTACGTAGTAAGCATAATACATACACTATCCACAATCCACACAGTCAAAGACCAAGTCTCTGATATTGTAAGTTTGTGAGTGACTGTCTTATCTTGTCTTACTCATGCAATGCAACGTAAACTGGTAAACTATAGTGTGAATGTAAATGCAATGCCAAGCCAATACAACTAACATGCAGTACACAACAAGCTACAGATTACAGTAGGCAAGCAGCTAGTTCACTACACAAAGTCTGTCCATCGCATCGCATGGCATGATCTTGAGTTTTCACTTTATAAAAGCTTTAGTTCTTCACACATTTCACTTCAGTCTTCCTTTGACGCTATCCGGCAACAGAACGCGAGACAGCAATAAAATACATACAAACAATCTAGTTATTTTGCATTACATTCATAACAATTGCTTCAAGTGCATAAGTACAGATAGCAAACCTGTCCTGTGTTACCAAAGCATATAGGATTTACTATTTACTATCTACTAGTGAGCATTCTTGTTTACATTGAGCAGAACAGCAAAAATACGGCACGATTTAATATAAACATCTACTTCCAATCCACTGTTTACATTTCTTTGTGCCATTTGTTGCTATTTTGTTATTGTACGTTCGCGTACCGTATACTTAACTCAACTTAAGGACTCAAGTGAATTCTAAGTGCATAGAATTCTTTAAAAAAGGCAAACATCAGAATCAAAGTGTCTTGTCTTGTTCGCCGAACGAGTCGGAGTCGTCAAAAGATAATTTCCTGGCTTGGGCGAGAGGAAATCTACAATTGGATTGACTGACATTAGTTCATACTTGTAAGAAAGACTAGAACCAAATTTGGAAGTTTTGTCATCATTCACTTTAATTCACTGAGACTGTTTCTGTTTGCATTGCAATTCAAGTCTCAACTCAAGTGTTCACAAACAACTGTACTGCAGGACAAGCAGGACAGGACATAGGACACAAACGAAAGTCATCTTTACAGAGGAAACCAATTCAATCCAATTCAACTTCAACCCAGTCCAATCCAAATCCAAATAAATCCAACACAAACCAGTGTTAATCTAATTCTACATACTAAATACCTACCACATCACAACATAATAACAAAAGCAAAGCAAGGTAAGAATTCCTTTTAAGTATATTCATGCATTCCTAAAACCTTGTTATTTCCTTAGGTACTATTAGTACATAGTATATGCAGTATATGCTATTAGTATCCCTTCTCAATATCAATATAATTCTATAGAACGTTATCTTGTATTATTTGCATATTGCAAATGTCAAAAAGGGCACATCAAATCGTGTTTGCATTTTTACAGTACAATAATACAATATGTATTCACATAAGTATAGGATTACTTACACAGCTATTCTTTGATCTTTAAAGCATTTATATTGTTTGTATTGTTCTTTTCATGTAGAGATTAGCATTAGCTTTAACTAAAGTAGGTACTCTGCACAGTGCACGATAATTCATTTAATGAGATGAGGGATGCTCCTCAAAGATAAGGAAGTGATGAAGTTTAGCTTGCGGATCCGATTTCACAAGGAAGGCAAATACTCAAGTTGGAAGTGCGCTTTGCTCAGTCATCTTGACTTTGATTGACAACTTTTTTGTTTGAATTAGCACTCCATGTATTTGCAGCATCACGTTTTTATTCATTTATGGACATATAATTATAATTATAACATAGTTTGCCAGTATCTATCATAATGAAGTGTATAATGGCACATTGTGCAACACGTACATGGCAAATACGTGACACTACACACACAGGGTACCTAGGAAAGAGTAATTCTGGACAATACAATTTACTTTAGTATTGACTGCATCTGCAAAATATAGAATAACAGTAATATTCATGCTTTGTGTAATGCAAAATGCAAGATATTATAATATTTTATTGATCAATACCATTCATTGCCTTAATTGCCTGAATTAATAATGCTTGTATAACAAAACCATAGGTAAATAAACCATAATTAGCAGCATATTATCAGTTGTATGAATAAGGTAACAAACGCGTGCACAAGAAAATTGTCAAGTTAGTCCATAAAATAAAAACTATTTTGGAGCCTTGCATTATGCATTGTGTTGAAGAGATTGCCTTGCAAACGTTAGATTGAGGTTACATAAGATTACATAAATAGGAAACTGGTAATCTAAGTGAATGAGACAATATTATTATTTGGGGGAGAGTATTTTGGATATTTAATGTGACTATTTATCTTGCAGATGAGGCAAAGTATCACTGAAGATGTGTCATTGACGTCAGATGGGAAAACGGATAAGAAAATCTCAGACGCCCCCACTGCCGTCACATTTACACTCTCTGCCAAAAACACGAGCAATAAACATCAGACTCCACTCCAGAAGGGAGACGAGAGGGAAACAATGACCCTCGATGATTTGGAAATCATCAAGACAATCGGTAAGAGAATTTATTATTATTTTCTAAATTGAATAAGTTTCTTTTCCTGTATTAGATGTTTTTCCTCTACTAAATTGCCCACAATTCAGAACTGAACTCATAATCAGAATACGCATCAATGCTTCATATGAAATTAAGTGCATCTTCCCATTTGCATACAACTTGTAGCGTTACATATGTAAAGGGTACGTGCGATTGTTAATTTAAAACACAAAAACGTTCTTTTCCGGTTTCATGTCATTTATCTTCATAGAAAACCAAGAAAAGTAGATAAGCTAACCAACTGATGCGTTATTACAGTATGTTATGAATGACTCAAAGCTCTGTCTGCAAAAACGCTCACCAGTTTGTCTATAGCATAATATTCCGCTTCGTATACATTATACCTAATACTTATACTGTTCTTTCACAGTATTACATACTATATTACTGTTGCCACCTTTATGTACGTTATCCTACTGTACTATCATATCAGTTTTAACGTTTAAAGTTTAAAGCTATGTGTATATGCTATATAGTGTGTTTATTATGATTAGGTTCACTAACCGTCTAAATGCTCAACTTTTGAGAAAGCCAAAGCCACTATGGATAATATGGATGTAATATAGATAAAGAAAATTAAGTACGAAATAGTGTTTTCATATTTCCATCACGTATAACGTAATCTTAAATCTCGAGAAGAAATAATGTGAGTAAAGTTCATGTGGTATGGTGTGGTAAGCGATACTCGCTAAAAACCAAGAAACATTACCTATAGTATAGTAAGATGTATTATACGCTTTTAAGTTTGACTCACATGCAAATTCAAAGTAAATTCGAAAGCAAAGCAGAAAAAACAAGTATGAATTTACAAAGAAATCTTGCAGACAATATTTTATTATATTTCCCAGTTTGTGTTCTGGCTCTGGCTCTGGTCTGGCCTAATATTCGTTTCACCTTAGCAATTTAACGTGACCCGAAAGTTTTAGTGTCCCAAACCCAATCTCAAGCAATGTAATGTAATATAATGTCTAGCCAAGATTTCTTCTTCAATAACTTTAATATCAAATGCATTACAATTAGATGTGTACATTGCATACGCAAATGTTTTGTAAGTACAAATACTTTGCTATACAGTTTACAACACAATCAAATAATTTTCTTTGAATGCATAACTTAACTTTAGGCTAGTTGAGTAAGTTTACTCCTTCAATATATAAAGTTGACAGTTGTTTTGTTTGTAGGCCCTTCTTTGTTCAATTTGTATTTGTATACTGTATTACAAAGGAAAAGTCAAGCACAGTAAGTAAACCATACGAGAACCAGAACCAGACCAGGATTGTAGATTTTTCCAATTGCATTTGGGTAGGCAGTACAGAGTAGGTAGGACCATTCTGGTAATTTGATGATACAATAAGATACCTACGCGTTTTATATGCAATTTCTCCGTATTTACTGTACTGTACATTAAAGTACAATAGCTTTTATTCATACTCCACTTGAATTCGTAGATATACGCCAGCCACAGTTACAAAAGTTACAAATTACAGGTTAAATTCTCTTCTCTTGTGTTATGCATGTTATAGACTTCTTTCCTTTATTGTATCTTCACAGAACAAATCAGGATGATGATGATGATGATGATGATGATTTTATGGTGTGATAGAAATCGCAGGCGTGTGTTGCATTTTATTTGTTTCATCTCTTATACGTACTCAAATACATAGCTATAACTTTTTAAAGAGTTTCCCCATATAATCAAATCACCATAAACATTGCCCGATAACCATCTTCTCCTTTCTTGTGTGCACATAAACGTTAATAAGCAAATAAACGTTTAAGTATTTAAAGGAAGGATTCCTTTGTTTTCATTGGAGGTGATATGGGATGACAGTTCTGTTTTGTTCTCAAATCTTATTGTCAGATCAGAATAGACAAATACTCATTATGTGCGGAAAACGATGATGTAAATTAATATGATGGTATGGAGATGGTATGGATTATTTTTCTGTTGAGCTCATTTACAAGGAAACTTAGGCAGATCTTACAACTTACCCCATTTAACTAATTCATTCGCTATGCATTTCATTACAGGACATAAATATATGTTATCTTTGCAATTCTTTTCTAAGTATAACTCTTCCTGTCATCATAAGCTAAATAAATTGCAATTATAAAATAGATTTGGTCATGTAATGAAAAACATTTACATATTATTATGCAGTCCCTGAATCAGATACTGTACGTGTAATTTATATCTATACATAACTTTTACTTAAACATGCAAATGTTAACTTATATCTGGCGATTTCATCAATGACACTTTCTACACAATAATATTTTCAAAACTACTTTAAGACTTTTTGACGATGCCGAAAACATTATTGATCTACTAATATTTATAGTGTGAAAAATAAATTAATTGAAAAAAATATTCTGTAAGGATATATGGATTGATATTTTTTGCAAACTTTTTATAAACTGAGAAAAGGAAGTAATGTGCAAATAATCTTAAAGAATAGCAAAAGACAAGCAAATGCACTTTGTTTCACCAAAGTAAGTAAACAAACTATAACATGACACAGTTATAGTTCTTAAAAATTATATGCTGTAATGTGCTAGACAAGAGAACGAAAAGAAAACATAAACCTTCGCCAAGCCAATAATGTGTAAGTAAATGTAAACAGTATAAAATAAGGTTTACAAACTACAACTGCTGCATAGGAAATGTGAAGGAACTGTTAAGATAACGTTTGAAAATAGAATCGAGTGTTTTCTTTAGAAACTAGTGTGATGTAAGCTGGAAAGAAGGTGGGAAGTATTATAGTTCGTTACGAAGTATACACAGATGAGATGAGTAGTGGTCCCGTCCCGTCTTGTCACGTCATGTCTTCGAAACTCTTCCGACTTGACTTGACTTGAGCTGACTAATGACGTGTGTGTTGCAATTCTAACTTCTAACTCTCAATGTATGTAATTCTAATATTGTACTTAGTACTTACTTATACTCGTTATAATTTGAATCCATAATATAATAAGATGTAATATGGTAAATTATACTACATACACACACAAAGTTTTTAGTGTTGCAATTTTGCACACGTCTTCACTTCAACTGCGTATGTAAGTGTCTGCATTGCATTTATATACATATTTACAACGTTGAATGTAGTTAATAATGTCTGTAAATGTATATATAGTTTACTAGGTAATGTTAGTATCACAATTTAGTTTACTTCAGTTTAATATGGGTCAAGTCTTTATGCTGTTACGTAAATGTGTATCTCCTGACTCTGACTTGACTGAGTGCCCCAGTTTTGTATTTAGTTCTGGCTATGATTAGCACTCGTCTGTAGCGTTCTGCTTATTATTAGCCTATTTGTCTCGCCCAATCTATTGACTATTTCTATGGGATGTAAATGCAAAATGTAAATAATTCTGTAACTATGTATATTTTTTCAATTTAGTTTTTGCATGCCTCATTTACATAAATACAGAACATTCTAACGTAAATTGCAAATCTCACCAGAACTCAAAGTGCATTGTTAAATGCAATAATCTTATCAGAATCATCTCCACGGTCACACTCATCTGTATAACAACTTCGTACATTCATTTATTTTCCACCAAGGTGGCATATCCGCACCTACTTACTTATTTACTACAGAAAGAGATCCCAATCTGATGCAATTCTTGTTTGTATGTATTAAAAGGCCGCGTCAGTCTTACGTCTTACTGAAAGATCTTTGTCTCAACTCATCTGCATCTCCCGTCTGCTTTAATTCCCGTTGATTCATATACCTATGATGTTTGTAGACTAAGGAAGAGAAAAACAGATGCTTTTTATACGTATTTAACATTTACTAGATGCTGTTTGTACTGCATTTGTTTATTTGATCTGTTTACAAGATAACAAGCAAAATGTAAATGGTAAATGGCAAAATTTAATTCAAACGATGTTAAGTAAGCTATGTGAGCAATTCCTGTAACTTTGATTGGATTGAATGTGTCTATTTGTTTCAATGAGAGAATCTTGTTTGTGTTTGTCCTTCGGATTTTTCCCTTTTCCTATAAATTTACGTAAAAGTAAGAGAAATCGGTTTTAAT
>JAQFYC010000889.1:0-43895 GCA_034694165.1 Tomocerus mixtus
CGAGCGTAAATTGGATTTTTAATCTTGAGGTTCCCTACTTTGCTAGAAAAATAATGACTATTAGAGCTACGCCACAGATACTACTAAAACAGTAATGAATAATGCCAAATTCTTTTTCGCATAGGGGTAAGGGTAACTACTTACGGCATTAACATAAGCATATAATCATAGATGGTAGCGTAGTAACTCAATCTTAAACAATACTTACTTACACAATTTAGTTCTAGATTTAATGACTATTTACATCTTTTGTTGCGTTAGTACGCAATAATGCTTACTTATATAACTACAAAAAAGAATAAGTTTCCCGCATATGTATCTACTAAATCTTGAGTACAACCTTTCCTACATATTTGTTAGAATATTAGATTGTTGATAAGTTGTACAGAGTGAAGAACATAGTTATTTAGTATTTTTGCAAACTTGTGCAAATGCAATTCACATATAATAGCTACACAAGAATTGACTGCTAAATATTTATCATGGGATTGGGATTAACTTGAGAAACACCATTCGCATCGAATTCCAGTAAAAAAAGCGTTTGATGCAAAGTGTATTAAATATAATGTGCACTTCCTGGGAATATCTGATAAATAATTTAATTACTTTCCTTAAAGCTGAATTGTTATTGTGTTCTACTTTTTTTCTGTATGCGAAACAATTCCATTGATGAGTTTTATATAACGCAGGCTCTAATCTGAAACCTTATCTCATAATATTGATTATAATGTATTTATTACAATTACTGGAAATCTACTTCACAAAGCATACTTAATTTCAAATCCTTCATTCATTATCCTTTATTCTGGCCTGGACAACATAAAACACGAGTACATCGTTGCGATTTGCGATTTGATCTACTCTTGACTTTGACGTAGGAGACGAATGTAATTTGTCATAAGGATACTATAAGGAAGGAGCTTACATTACAAGGTTGAAAAAAGTCGTTAGGGCATCTGATAAAGATTTCTAATGTAAAGTTATATCAATTTCACATAGGTAGGGATTTAATGCAGCTGAACTGAATATTATTGTTACCTAAGCTTAACATTATTGCATACCTACACCTACATACACACATAATATATTATGTACAATATACGTACTTAAGTAGTATTATTATTCTTAAAGATATAAGTACAACATAACACAACACACAATAAAATAAGAAACGAACAAGGATAATGAATTACGGGCTTTTTTATAATGTGAGCTTGATGACGATATCAGAGTAGAAATGAAAGGAGTGGCAACGGGAACTGGCCGGGTCAGCTATTGTAAGAGTAAGTATATCTCCACTCTGGTGTCAAGTCAACTAAAGCTTCGACTAAAATTCGAACGTGCATAAGATATAAAGAACTTTAGATTTAGCTTTGAGATTAGGAGCCCTATGTAGCTTGCTTGGCTTGGCTTGACTTGACTTGAGTACGTACGTCCAGTTTGATAAAGTCAATCGAAACCATAACATAGGCACTTAACTAGCAGGTATCCTATGTAAGTAAGAAAAACTCTTATGGGTATAGGTATAGGTAGCTCTGAATTTTCACAATGTGGAGTGAAGCTAATGAAGCGAATGGACAGTTGAATTAGGGAACAATGGAATTGGCAGAGAGAGAAATGATATCAGGCTCAAGATCTGCATGAACAGGAGCTTATCAACTTAACAATAATAATATACAACCCACAACCTACCTAGTCTCACTCACTATTCACTATTGTATTAAGTATTATCCGAATCACATGCATGCATGCATGCCTAGGAAATTTTCTATTACATTATATCTATACTCCCTATATTGTTATTGTATTCACGTTACATTACATTACAAGTTCATAAACGCTTTTAATGTATGTATAAGGTACGCTACTTGGGTTTAGATTGGATTGGTTACTCCTTGTCTACCACATCTAATTCTAATTCATGCAAGTCAGTATTACATCACATTAAATAGTTATGTACCTACCTAATGCAAAAAATAAAGCTCCATTATACTCCTCGTAACATATATTGTACATCTGCATTTTGCTAATTCCTTTCCAGAGCTTGCTATTTATATATGAAGTCAAGTCAAGTGCATAAAGTACCCATATACTAGAAGTAAATATATGTTGCTGCCTGTACCATAAATGTAATATATACCATACCAAGATCCAAATCATGCATGTAGCAAGTATTTATTTATCTTCAGCTTTAACTTACTGAGTTGCACATTGTGGTGCACATACAAATAGTTAGACGTTATTGTTGTATAACGTTATGTATGCTATTCCATTTATGACTTACTACAGTACACTCTATTACAGATATATTCTGGAGATAAGGAAATATTTTCTCAGCATAACTTGGAATGTACATACATAGTAACATGGTACCTACATGCTTTAATCTAACTTGCGACTGACGCATTATACTCTTTTTAAATAGATGTGAACTGGATTTTTATTTTCTGTTCTACATGCAATAATTGTATGGTCCAAATATGCAGTTAGTAATAAATAAAGTAAGGTTATGAATAAAATAAACCTTAATGCATAAAATGTTATTTTAGCTCCAAACTGCGAATAATGAATCCAAACCTTTATCTACATTACATTTACTCGGTAATATACCCGCAGATATTTGCTACATGCATTCTTATACACATTTTTGAGGTTTACGCTGCTAATTTTGTGGGGGAATTATTAGTTCTATCTGCAATAATGAGTTATTGAATCCAGAGCAGAGTAGAGTCCAGGCCAGGCCAGAGGAGAACACTCCAGTTAACCTAAAGGTAGTTTGGTTTGGTTTGGTTAAACAATTACGAAAGGACGTAAAACTGGACTGGTTCGTTCGTTCGAGTTGCTTTGCTCTGTTATGTGAGTGAAGTTAGCATGCAAGCATGCACATCCGTCATCTCGATAAGGGAGAAAGGTTTTCCATTAATTTTCCGCAATCATGCTGATAAGAATCAAGGCTTATCATTACCATCGGACAGACAATTAAAAAGGTTCTCTACAATATAACTTCAACAGCTATATCTGATCGAAAAAGTTGATGCCGAGAAAGAAAAAAATCCAGGGCGTTGCTGCATGTTCTCAGCTAACTTCTTCGTCTTCTCCTCAGCTTACTTATAAAGTCTAAGCTCTAAGATTATACTTACATAAGTATAGAACTACGCTCCATTTCAGAATTTTACTGATGTAGAAATAGCCATACACTTCTTTGCATCTTCATATAAAGTGTGTATAAGTATTATTTACTTAGGATATGCGTATGTGGTTTTAAGTAGAGATAAAATATTTTTAAAATTAGGATGTACATACAAGACTCCCATTTACTGTAGTAATAATATGTACAAAGGTGTTTGTACACCTAATCTAATGTTATGCATTTTATTTTGTTTAGTTAAAGTTGAAGTTAATTTAACTCCCAAGAGTGCAAGTGCACAGGATTAGTTAAGCCAACTAACTCACTCTACCTAAACTTTCATCTTTATCTTTTTCACTTAAAAAAACGTTGAGCCCGCAGGTGATTTTATTTCATTATGCATTTACTTATTAGTAAACAAAGTAATGCATTCAAAATGAATCTGTTGCTCTGCTTTGCTTTGGTCTAGCTATCTTTATCGGAAAGGAAATGTAAAATAAAGTTAAAACTTTAACTAACCATGAATTAAGTTAAAGTGTTAAAGAGAAGAGCCTTCAAGACATGTCTGCACTGCACTAGTAGGATATAGATAACAGATATCTGTATCTGTACTAGTAGGTATTTACGTACAAAGTATAATTGAACTTGAAGTGTGAACACTAAAGTAAAGAATCACAGCAGGCAGATTAAAATAGGTATATATGCACCCCTAACTACACTAATACATACTTGTACAGTAGTGTTCTGTATATTTAGTTAGTTAGTTACTAAAAACAGAATTAGAGAATAAATAGTAAACTTGAGTGAACTGATTATATAGAAGAGCTAGAGGCAAATTGTGTATCAGACTGATAAGGGATTCATTTCTGTAGTGTAGTAGGTGTAGGCAGTAGTAGTTTTCTGACTTAAACTCACATCACAAAAGAATTCATTTGGTTAGCTTATGTTTTGTTCTGTTGGTAACATTTTAGAATTGAGATAAATCAAGAATCCAGACCAGGAAGGAACCTTGCCTTTGGATTGACTAATCTTAAGCTTTACATGACAACTATGCTTATAATCCTTTTTCTTTGTTACACTTGACTTTATAGAAGACTTGTACTATTAGTAGACTTATTGGCAAGGCGAGGTGGAGCTGAATTTGTGTTTAGTATTTAGTTTACTACTTAACTATTATGAGCTAACAATAAGTAAATAAAGGGATAAACGAACTACCTACTATTTACCACTAGATATTTGTACATACTAACATACCTGTAGTAACTATGTATGTAAGATTGTAGATCTGCCATCAATCTCGCTCGACTTATTCCACTCAGCTCACCTTTACCATTCATCCCTGACCTTTGTGATGTTATGTGATGTGAGTGGAAAAAGTTTCTCGAGAAAGAGTGAGTGAGAAAAGGGATCGGAGCTTGTTCTCCGTATAGTTATTCACTCCTCACTCCAATCCAAATCCAATCCACTTGACTCTGTCCGAAAGCCTACATTACTACATACACATATGTTAGTTATCAAATTCTTGAAGGAAGTACAATGAAAAACCAATTCACAAATTGCTCCTGTCGCCATTAAATTCTCTACTTCCAATTATCCAATCCAATCCAAATCCAAGGAAATAAATATATCATTTTGACTTTAATTGCAGTCAACCTAACCATTTAAAATCTACTACATAAGTACAAAGAGCAATGGAAGCCAAGGCAAGGCAAGGCAAGGAATCAATTTCCATTCCACTACAATCTCAACAAATATGTACAAATAGTTGTATGTTCTATATAGTACAAGTTTCCACCTGGTCTGGTCACCTTAGTAATGTAATAGCATCTCTCCCACGTCCAATCCATTCCAATCCAATCAAAGTGCCACAATAATCATAACTACATACAGTAAGTACCTATTACACACAGCAGAGCCTATTGTGCCTCACAACTTATCAGCTAGTAAAGAAAAGTCGTAAACTATATAAACTTGCTTCTAAACAAAGAGATGAAAAAAACTTGAATCAAGATCACTGCAGATATATCGAATTGATTACAACTTTGCCCATTTCGCAAAAGCTCAGCCTGATTGAATGGAAAAGCAAACTGTGCTGTGCACAAAGCAAACCAACGTAATATGTGCGTAGGTAAGGTAAGTTAGCTTATCCAAAGCAGCCCCTTCCATATATATGTATGTATTACCTACATATAGTACCTAAAACTTATGTAGGATGAATATAGAGAATCACATAGCTATATAGCTAGTATATCTAATTCTGAGTGTAAAATATATTATATTTGCCTACATGATTCTAGATAACTGTGTTGATTACAAGAATATTCAATAGGAGTGTAATGTAGTACCCACTTCTCGCTGAATTAATGAATTATTATAAGAAAGGGCATCTCGGATGATAAATCTCATTTTTATTAAATATATTACTCGAGAGGGATTTTAAGATAGTAAATAGTCTAAAGTCCCTTGTTTTAGTTAGCATAGCTAGTTAGTATGCAAATACGAGCATCTTAAGTACAAATAATAATGTGGTTTGGTTCTTGGTTGATAGGGTACAAATAGTTGGTGAGTGCTGATTGCAAGTATATTATAGAGTTGACTACCTTACCTACTCTACTCTGTGCTAGGGGTATGGTTTGGTGTGGTGATGTTATCTTAAGAGCTCGACACAAGTTGCGTGGTACCTGCCCAACAATTTTCCTTAAGACAGTACAGTCCTTGTTTACCCTCACAAATCATCCGAATCTGGCATCAGAAATAAATACAGAGAGACTTTTATCTCCGCCTCCAAAACTTACCTCTCCTCTTCCCAAGCTTTTCGTATACTTAGGTACGCTTATATTTAATCAACATCAACTCATGCAGAACTTTCCTTAACTTTATTTTACTTCAACTATGTACTAGACTTGAATTACCTTCATATAACTATACTACAAACCTATATTATATAAAATATGTACTATTTAGTAGATAAGTGTGGTAAAATCAGACCCTGGTCTGGTAAAACTGTGACTACATTGCTTCCCCCTGACTTGCCTAGCTTGACTTACATTTGCATTTACATTTACTCTATAGGTAGGTTACTTACATACTACATTACCAGAATAACAAGACAGCTATTAATTAGACTTGATCACCATCACCATCATCATCTCATATAAAACAGAACATCACATAACTCATCAGCCTAAACTAGACTCAGCCAGTCAAGTCAACGTATCTACAGTACGTGAGTACTTTCTATGTATATTTATACTCAAACACATACAGTAAATGCTTATTAAATAAAAAATATATGCGTGTGTTCCTAAATTACATACTATTGCATGGGTAAACTAAATATACACGGAGACAAGAGAAAAAGAAAGCCCAAAAAGTTAGAAAATTTTACCACACAGTTTCTGCTCTTTCCTTCCTTCCTCCCAGTTACCTTTTCTTGTCTTGGCCCAATTTCACTATATTTTTGTTGCTTATTAAAAGTGTAATCTTAAAAAGTGCAAAGAAACGAGTGTCCTACAGAAAGGTAACATTTTACTGTACTATTTGTTATAACGAGTTATAAGGGGGAGTCTTGCTAATAAGCGACGTAAATAGTATATAATTGTAGATAGAATGAAACAAACAAGGACGAGAGCAACTCTCCTGTCCCGTCCTGCCTGCCTTTTATTATCTTTGAGCATCATCTCATTTTCAAGTATAACTCTTCAGTCTATGTTAGAAACGTTTGCTAATACTGTAATAAAATAAAATAAGGCAGTGTTTTATTTAGTGTCTTGTATGTTTCTTCTAGAAATTTTCTAGCAAAATGGAACAAGAAAAGTTTTATCTTCACAAAGCCCGTCAACTCAACTAGAAATAAATAATAATATACATCTCATTTTAATATATTAGGAAAAGATATCTTATGTATGTGTGCAGTAAGTGAGTAGTATTCATTTCGTAAATAAGAAATGAAGAAGAGTCTCCTACTCGTAGAAGAACACAACACATTCGTCCGGCTCCCTTAGGCCATTCCTCAAACGAAACCAACTCCTCTTGTTTCATATTTCATTTCATTTTGCATTGTTTTCTCTCATTCCGTTGCTCACTTGGAAATCGCAGATTCGTATCTATCTCCTCTCCCATCCATCCACTTATTTTTCCGTGACTTTTGTGTTTTTCCAACAGAAATCAATAGATAATACATGTAAAATGTAATGTGAAGTGATGCTTCACGTCATTTGCATTTCATTAGTTATTCTTTTCTTCCCAGATGGAAAAGGCAACAGCTAACTTGACTACAATAGCGAATGCTACATCAACTTTAAGACAAAGAACACTATTCCATTAGAAAACAATACATACGTTGGCGTGTGTCCCTTTACTACATGAGTAACTGTACATTGTACATCATAGTAAATGCGTATAAAGAATTACATACATATGCACATGCAATCAAGTACTATATGTACATAACTTAGGTATATGTACAAATACTATTAGGGATGGACGAAGGAGACGGGAGAAGGAGCAAGCGAGAGAAAAGAAGAGGAGTCATTCTGCTAAATAAAATGAGATCTCTTTGTTTTCCGTTTTGGCAGCTGCGAAATAAAAAGACCAAAAGAAGACATAACATAGACAAGACAAAGCTCTCCGCTTTAGTTAGTTACTTATTTATGTTTCCACTTGCCTCTATATTTGTTCTCTCTCTTTGCGGTATTATAGTATTGGGTGAACTGAAGCTGTATCTTGTTCGTCCCTATTTTATATCTTCGTTTCTCCGTAATGAAATATTCAATTTAGTCTTCAAAGAGACCTACGCACACTGAGAACTCTCTTTGTTTCGCTGTTTGGAGGTTGATGTTGATGTGATGGGAAAACAAACCACCAACAACTCAACTGACTTCTATCTCTATGCATAAAAGAGACAGGGAGAGCTTCTTTAAATTTGACTTCTTACATTCATTTGCTTAGCAGGTAAGTTGATGTATGTTTATGTCGTAGGCAAAGCTCACCTATGGTTAACCCGATTTTCATCATCGATAATTAATTTTTTACAAAAACAATCAAAATACCTATTTATTTAGGTTATAAGTACATTAAAAATATTTTGGAAATAAAAAGGCATATTGGCTTTAATGATGTCATAAATTCCTATATGTTAATTCGAGCATTATTATTTTTTTGGTAAACGAGTGAAAAAAGCTATAAACGAAGGGAATCATGCCTTAGAATGAGAAATTCCCTTGGGCCCGATGGAACTTAATACCTACGGCATATTAAAATGTATGTTATTATACCTAAACTAACGCTTCATACACAGTAGTAAGTTTCCTAACTTATCAACTACATATATTGATAAATGTATGACACATGGGATGCAGGTACTACATAACACAGAGTACTTGTACCATGTGTACCTGGACTGGCTTGATCAAACACCAAACTTCATGGCCTTACAATTTACAAAGCTTTGATGGAACAAAATCATAAAGTGTCTTTCTACCTTGAGATGTTTGCTTATGCTTATGTAGTTACATTACAATTAGTAGTCAGAGTCACCCGATACGATAAGACTAGATTTGAGTTTACAAGTTTAGCTATTTACTAACATAATACAAGTACGGACGGATTTAAAGATGAAGAAAATATCCCTTGCTTTGCCATGCTTGCTCTACCTATCTATTTGAAGGCGTGGAAAGAAGAGTGACATTATCTAAGGACTCTGATCAAAAGACAAGTACAGCTGTCAAAATCGGATAACTTCTTCATACTCCTCAGAATACACTTAGGAAATTACAAATACATACTTTACTATCTTCTGCTATCGTCCATAAAAATATATACATACATAATGTTAGCATAACGTTAGCTGCAAGGTTAGGATAGGTATTAACTGACGTATAGAGATAGAGGCCTAATATTGAAATATTATTACCTATGTTAACTAGTATAGGTAAATAAGTTGAAGATTTCTTAACAGTAGTCAGATCTAAAACTTCCAGACGCATAAATGGATTAACGCACGGATGCTACATGATGACAGCTTGTATATCAACATCATCAAATCAGCAGCACTTCAAATCCCAACTCATCCCCCTACATCACTCATCTCTAAATCAATAAACATCTTCTATCAGCATAATATTCAATGTTGCAATATGTAAACTGTACGCCATAGTATTCTGGACGTATTACTATTACTCACAGCGCACATAAACCAAAACTAAGCTACACAAAAATACTTTTCAGTTGTTTTGTTTTGTGATGTAACCACTTTTATCTTCTTATTCTCTACTACATTGAAGCCTTTTACTTGGAGCCTTCTACTTTTACGTGTCCAACCTTGGATTAAATAGCCTAATAATTTTATAGTTGTCTGCATATACTATAAAAGTGCTATAACAATTCACTTTATGTAGAAAAGCACCATGTGAAGTCAGAGTAGCCAATTAATAGTACTTTTAGCTACTTAACTTCAATATGCAATTAGAACATTGCTGTAACACTATTGCCACTCAATAGCTGTTGTTTTAAGTGCGTAGTCGGCTAAGTGACTTTAAATATGCAATACTGTCACTATTCAAACAAGGAAATGGGCATATAATTTACATACAAAGATACACACAATTGCAAAGCGTCTCACATCTATGTGCAAAAGTGGAGCTTTGATTAAATGGAATATTTTACATCAATGAGCTATGTAGCACTAAGTAGGCAATGCCAACCTTAGATTAAATTATGTAAATCACACTATTTGCCTAGCAATAAGTTCAATCAAACGAAAATTAATGTCAACTGGAGTCACTTATTGGGGATTACTAAATCATCATGTTTGTAAACAATCATAATGTGATGACTTACTTTTCTTTTGACGTCTCGGCTACTTCTAGAATATTATCATTCGATAATTTGGTATGGTCATTTTTCAGACTGTCGCTTCTTTCTAGTCCTAATGATAAATTAATAATGGTGAATGGGGAGCCGAATGCTAATGTTTATTAGCTAGAAATATGCTCTACATTTACTATTATTCTGTGGTGGTAGGCGTAGGGTGTCCGAAATTGCTCAAAGCAGATTTAATATTCATTAGTGTGAAGGTCTCAATCCCCAGTTTTAAGCCTATTCTTGTATTCATTTACATCTTTATTTAGTGGTACCTGTCTGGGTTAGTTTTTTTTCATCATTTAATGTTCCTGTGGAATGCAAAATGGTATTTAACAATATTTATTATAGTATTATAGCTTATGCCTTGCTCTGGGAGGACCCAATTCGTCAATCAATAAAATAGTACAATATATGGTGAAACCCCAAACATTCCTTCTAATGTATTTGTAATTCAAATACCTACTAGCTGACCTCTTTGTCCAGTCTGTTATATTTCATTTACAGATGCAATTTAACAATACCTATAAGTACTATCAGCAGCCTATATCTATCTATTAAGCTTAATAAATAAATACCTAGGCAAAGTACTGTACTAATATAGAAATAATTTATCAGTACAATAAGACTGTTTATATTAATGCCATGCCATCGATTAAACAGATCAAAAAGTCTCTTCCATAGCAATTACCAACATATCAACAATTATTCGCCTATCGTAACTTATGCGTAGTACAGCAGAACTATCGGCTGTCCAAGTCGTCAGTTACCAATCAATCTCACAAAATTGATTTGATCGAGTAACCTCCTCAATTCCAATCAAACTCTCATAAATAGATCTACAAGATGATTATAACAACAGATGCTTGTAATAGGTCTGTAGGTGGCTTTGGGTTTTTTTATTATACATACATACCCAAGTGTCCAAAATACAGATTGCTCATAGCAAAAATATAGGTATACTATAGAGTACATATTTAAATGTATACATCACTGTATAATTATAACCTCAGTATTTGTACAATTACATGCGTACATTACAACATACCTATGGATGTATTAACTATACCTGTCGTCTGTAATATTAGCATTACATAACCAAAGATACTAAATCCAACCTTCCACAACCTCATATGCCAATTCTACAAGCACGGTCATAAGCGTTTAATGAAAATTCTTAATGAAATGGATATTTTATGGGTATGTGTATAGCTAGAATAAATATTATGGTTGAATGTAAATAACCTGCTACATCACTAGCGAATTCAATATAAACTGAGTTGAATTTGGATATAGTATGTAATAAACCATGAGAGTTGCTTAGGTATTCTTTAAATATTAATACACAGATACCTAAGCATTATAGGATGGAAAATTAAAAACTGTATAATGTATACTGGATACAATATCTTAAGTAGTAGTAGAATCTATTTTAGTGTCTTGTATTTGCATAACATAAATTTTGAATGCTTATAGTAATTTCATAGCTTAGTCAATAAGTCTGACCGAAGTGAACTGAAGTGATCTAAACTAAAGCACATGACATAATATACGATTAGACGATGTGAAAGGTATAACCAGGAAAATAATATTGTCTCTTTATAGAAGTAATACTGACACGATGCATGTATCTGCAGTCAAACTCAAGTCAATTGAAGTGAAGTTGGTACGTTGTAGAGAGAGAGACATGTCAAGTCAAGTCAAGTCCAGGTAGACAGCTAAAGATAGTGACAGTCGATAAGTACCTGGTGAGTTGAGTTCTTTAGGAGATGCCAAACGCCAAACTAGAGAAACAAACAAGACTCACGGCAGACAATGAACGGCATTTGAGTGGATGCATTTAGCCAGATTGATAAGCACTTATGAGAATCAATGAATCTAACCATCCATCAACAATACCAATAGCTCCAGGAATTTTCATGATTTTACCTATTGTACTTATTGTATTGTATTTATTACTGTACCTACTACCCACCTTATATTATAAAGAACCTCTATACTTAAGTACATGTGTATCCGTCAGTTGAATCTCTATCTCCCCTTATCTCTTTGATTAAATATTGCTGAATTATGCAAACTCGTTACTTTAGTTGACGTTTTCTATTGTATATTTCATAGATGGTCAATTCCCCTCACCGCATTCATGCTGGTAGTTATTCCGATAAAAACGTGTTATCGTTTTCAAGAAATAGGAAACTCAAACTCGTGAACATATCATGAAATGCACTGTCCAGCTCAGTGGCATGTACAACATACATATACATATTATACAACCCTTGCTTATAAATAGTAGGATCAATTGCACTAACATATGAACTAACGAAAACGAAACAAAACAGTGCAGTCACCGCTAAACGCGACAAATTATTCATAAGCTAGGAACGCTTATCTCGACCAGATATCAAATAATGGATAGGGAATTCATATCGTTGTTGTTTTAGGGGAAAATAGCAGTTCTTCATAAGTAAGTGTACATAACTAAGTAATACTATTATCACAGTTGAAGCAAACCATCAATAAGTACCAAGAGCTACGTGAACGTGAAGATAAGTTTTGGAAAGAAAGGGGAATTTATATGAATGTGCAGTTGAGCTATCAGGAATTCATATTGAACAGGATCTGAAATATTTAGTTATAATATCTCTGACTCGGACTGGCCTGGCCTGGCCTGGTCTGCATGGACATGGACTCGATCCATCACAATGCCAATCATAAAGATCTACATTAACAAAACATGACCTTGATTTAAATATAAATGCAAACGATCGAACAACACACGCGATCATATCTCAAATAGCCTGTCATGCAGCAGATCTATTTTACGATTTCTCCATTCCAATCCAACTCAGCTCTCCTGTACTCAAGTACTCTAAGAAGTCAGTTCAATTCTAGCCCTAAAACCTCAAGTAATACAATAGAGATAGTCAATATAGTAAAATACCTGTAATATTATATTTATGTATATTTCGGTGAAGATATGTACTTGAGTAGATGCATACATAATATTCGTGCATTTAATTTAGTATTAGCTAGCTCACAATAACTGATAATGCATAATCTAACGTGGATTGGATTGGATTATAGGCCAAGCCAAGCCAGGCCATGCCATACCAGCCCAGGTTTGAACCCAACTGACTTTATAATAATGTAGTAGATGGCTAGCCAAAGCCAAGCCAAGTCAATCTATTTATTTTGTTAGGACAAGCCAAGACAGGCAGGACATGGACAGTAACTAACATAACAGTACGATACGATGGTTCTACATAATATACATAGATATCTACCAAACCATAATACAATAACAGTGCAGTGCAATGCTTTGGCTTGGCTTAAGAGATAATATTCATATTTCACTTTGCAAAGCATTACTAAAGACTCCTGCAGTCTTCGCATCTACTTTACTTAACTGCTAATCGACAGATAAGCTAAACTCTTGACTTGACTAAACTCATTTCTAATAGAATACTACCGTAAACCGTACTTACCGAGTGTCCCGTGTCAAATCGAATCATCTACATAAAAACAGTATGAGTCTTGACTATGTAATACAGTACTGAGGTACTTACATACCTTTCTACATCGTCACATCACAACACAACTTCAGATAGTGTTAAGAGCTCTGTCTGGCCCTTTATGTCTCATCATGTCGTGTATATGTACATTTGTAATAAATACATAGTTAACATATATGTATAAACTGAAATGATTTATCTTTCTACAATGCTAAGTATGTTTATAAGCGGTTTGTGTTGCGTGTAGTAATAGTAATGGATTTACATCTTAAGAAACAGTAACTTAACTCCTATTAAACAGAAATACTAAATACCAAAAGTCATTGTAAATCAATGCATCTCTCGTCTCTTACTAGTGTTAGCTGACAATGAGCAATACTAATGCTAGTCTAGTAAAAGAGTAAAAGGAGAGACAGACGTAGATATGCAGTTGCATTCCAATGCCTATCAATCACTCTTAAGGTCTACAATCTCAATCAAAAAGCACATCTAACTAAATCTCCTCCCAGCCATCGTCTGAAAAGGTGACTTTTCACCTGTACTTTATCTTTTTATTGATTTTTTTCACATTTATTCTTTTCTTATCTCACCTCAGCCACTACTACTTGGCTACAGTTACTTGGAGTGTACTACAAGAATTACCAATGTATGTGTATAGTGTAGTATAGTATACAATACACACACATTCACATAAAAGTCCTTTCTGTTGATCTAATCGAGTCCCTCCTCTATGGTAAGTCTTAACATACCTACAGTCATAGTCACACTACATAAGGAAGATATACTGGCAGTTAATGCATTGCACTCAATCTTAATCTCGCCGTCTACGTCCACTCTTCTTTAATAACTCATTCACTGCGGAAAAGCATTTTCCTTCAATGTTCAAGTTTCTCTAATCTCTATTGATATCATTTTGCTCACTCAGTATGTTTGTATACTTTCAAAAAAGAATCAGCTTTAGACATCGCATCGGCATCACTTTAGTACATACTATGCTATCTAGGTAATGTAATTGTTTTTCCAAGTATGTTATTTGTTTGTTAGTTATTTTTTAAATACAATAAAATCTATGTGCGTATCTGAAGGCATTCCGTGTATGCATGATCATAATACAAGAATGTATCTGCCTTTAGGAAATATGTTTGCGAAAAAAGTTATTAAGAGTTATTTACAGCAAACATAATACATACTTATATAGCATAATGTACAATAATGTTTGAGCTAAAAAGTATTAGTATCTTTTTAATGTTCCTATATTATGTAGTATGTATTACAGTCTACGTTTACATAAATGCGTCACGTCATCGGAAAGCGTCGCATCCTTGGTTATCTAGCATACGAGTCGGACTTGAGTAAATAACGTTTTTAATAGATGCTATACGTCAATGTAAGATAGTATAATATAAATTGGCGAATATTTTCACAGATCACAAGACATTATCGGACGATATAGATAAGCTAGCTCTATGAAAACATGTGAAAAGTTGTAAACTGAGATTTTTACGCTTTATGTTGAAATTAAAAGAGTTGTTCTCGGAAATAAAATCTTAAGCATCCAATAACTCTTTTTAACAGGGAATTTAACCTCTTTATTCTCACGTTTACGACTCCCGTGTGGATTTTATATTTCCAGTTGTTCAACTTTTTCACAGAGGAATCAAGGAAACTACACTTAAGTACTAACAATAAGGACATTACATAAATGCAATCGTACATTGATTCACGCTGGGCGTTTTTTCCTCACTCTTACTTATAGAGAGAAGTTACAATTTGGTATACCTATTATAGTACTCGTAAACTGTATAGCTAATCTATAGATGTAAGCAGAAAGTATAAGTAAACAGATTTCGGCCCAAAAGTTAACTAAATAAGTGACAATATTAAACTTTTGCTCATTACCCATGAATAACAAAGAGAAACAAAGTATGAAACGACAAAATAAAAGCGAGCCAAGCCAGTCAACCAGTAAAAGAGCAAGAACGGCATACCATTACCTTTGTTGGGCATGATGATCGGAGTGATATGCAAGCTTTGTACTGTCCAAGACCGTGACTTTGTCTTCATTCCCGTATGACTCCGAGTATAACAAAACATTTTTGTCTCGTCTCGACAAGTTTATGTATGTCTATGTTCTGGCACTAACTAAGTTTCTTTTGTAATGAGTACAGGTGATGAGGTTAACGACTAATCCTAATTTCCATAATCGCATGCTCCATTTACACCCAAGTACATAATTGTATTTAGGCTTGCTCTTGTTTAAATACTTAAGACAGGCAACGGCACATCAAATGATTTCACCATTCCTTCCTATACAAGTAATGATACAGTTTAATTCCCTTTTCGCGTTATATTTTTCACCTTTCTTTCTCACTTGACTTTCTATTTATTACTTGCAACTTTCCCTTGCTTTGCTTAACTTGAGTTATGTTATGTATGTAGCTTGGTCATAAATAAGTATCTAATACACTACAGTATGTACAGTACACGAATGCCTTTAGCACATATAAAGTTATATGGTATTTACCATAGTGGTGAACATAGTGAACAGGTTAAGTTGTCCAATTCTATCTAAATAACTTCGTTAGCACTTCTGGTTGTTGAGTGAATTATTTTGCGTTCCATGTACTTCCCTAATCTACAGGGAACGATAAAGACATGCAAGATTCAGGAAAACAGGGAGCCCAAGTGTAAAGCTAATGTAGTGGTCGTGGCGAGAAAATGAAGTATGAATTCTATTAGAGAGTAATGTCTTGAGTTGAGTTGTAACTTCAAGCATACTTTGTGTACCTATTCAATTTTATTCAGTCAGAAATAGGAATAATGTTTTAGTTAAGGTTAATGCAAATATGTAAATAGATTTTGCACTGTGATAGCCCTCGCACTCAACTTTGAACTGCACGCAAAGCAATATAAGCTCTAGCTAATATATATTTGCCTGAGAAGGAAAATATTCAGAAGGTAGAAGGTATAGTTTCCCATACAATATAAAATATTTGCATGCTTGCCAGCTTCTTACTGTACATAACACTATAAAGTATGCAATGCAATGTGGTCAGTATAAAGTATGAATTTTATTTGAAATATTCTGCATTAATGTAACATTATTACAATAGTATGTTCTCAAATATAGGGCAAATACATACAAAGGAAGGCACAAGCTTGCTAACATACAGTAAAGTCCGCAAATTATATGTATATTCTTGAATTTAAGTACCTACTTGCATTTACATTAAATACGTATGTAGAATCGAGGCATTCATAATATATTATGCTTCATTTATTCGATTAGCTGGGCCTTACATATGTAAGAGACATGCATTTATAATAATTTAGATTACCTACCTATACTACACCTACGTAGGTATTAAGTGCTAAGAATTTTCTGTTTTCCCATGCACAATAGCAGTAGTGGAGGTATTACATAGTTACTACTTTACTTATAACCATACCTTCTCATAAATACGGAACAAACAGCCATTACCTGCAATAATAAAATTCACTATAATGCTAATACAGAAGGGAACTCAAATTTTTTATTGAATATGAACATGTCGTATAGATTGCAACAGGAAAGTTATAACACTTAAATATTTACAATGCATTCCTTGGTTAATCCGCCTTTATTTCGTTCTCTTTTACGCTTTCGTAATAGTACACGTGGAAATGTGCTTATGTGGATGGGCCTTCCTTTAATATATAATATTCCACTAGAGTTTTGGAATCCGATATTTGATTTAATGGAAAAGTTAAGCTTGATGAAAAGCTACAACATTTTTTTGTTTTGCTGGTACAACTTTATGTGAAATTAAGGAATGTCATCCTTAACTCAACATTGTCAGGTACCCGAAGGAAATTAGATTCCCCGAAATGGCAATGAAGCATTTGGGTAGCTACATAGGTAGCATGCATAATACTTATCTAATGAATTTATAAGTAATGAAAAAGTTGACATTCTTACAGATAGGCACTACATTACATTTTACATTACACTGTAGTTTGTTTATGCAGCTAAAAACATGTAGGTAGATAGTGGACTGGACTGGACATTCCTTATAAATTCATACGTAAAAGTACCTATCAGCAAAAGCTCAACTATTAGTATGTAATATTATAAATTATGCAGGATTAACCCATATTTCAATTCAATATTTATTTTGCTGGAAAACTCTAGGTTAGCTATACCGATATCTTTTCTTAGTTAACTTCCGTAGGAATAATGCATTTTACTTTTCCGTACATGACTGGCTAGAATTTTCGCTTTTAATTTATTTAGTATAATAATCAAAATAAAAGCATTCAGGTTCAGATGCCTATGATAACTGGTATGGTACTTAAGTACCTACATAGCATTTATATTTAAATAGTTTCAACAAAAACAATCAATATAAACATGTCTGAAATTCTTTATCTTACTTTTGTATACGAAAGTACCAACAGGTATAAATAAGTCTTTATTTTATAGCATTTACTTTTTTGGAAGTGTCTAGAAATACTTTAGTCCATAAGAATTAGTATACAATAGATACGAAACATATTTAATTATAACAATAATAATATTTAGTTTAATTTTTAAATTTTTTCAATTACATTGTGCTACTACCTACATAACAATATTGTATTGTACAAATATAATGCAGGAATAACAATGGACCTAGACCACATAAAGGAGAAAGGATGGATGATATTATACGAGAAAAGAGAAAGCTGGGATATATGATAGTTTCAGCTTTCAAATACACAGCTTCCTATTTCATGCAATCAACAATATGAATTTGTGAACGGAGGTTTACAAAAGTCAGATTCCATAAGCTCCAGATGGCAGCAACGTAACGGGAGCAGGAAGTGAAGTCTCTCACATTAGAGTGAATATCTATAGAGCATCTTTTGTTGAAACAGTGTTTTGTACTTAGGTAAAGGTACAGTAGCTTTACTGCGCAAATGAATACACAGTACAGACTACAGACCTACACCTAATTATTCTATTGACAATGTGTGTACTTTTACAAGTGGTTTTAATACTATTATATGATGATGAGTAATGCTACAGCAATACTACAATTCCCAATAGCCGAATCATGAACAGGCAAGAAGAGAGATTATTAAAGATTAAAGTGGACTTTTCACCTTACCGTACATGGTATCAGTAAACCAATAGTAATGAAACAAAATAAGCGTACCTGAAACAAAAAAATCATTTTATTAATTACTTGCTTTACAAATGTATTTATGGGGTACATTTTAAACCAACATGAACCATGCCTATATCTTTAGTTGAGAAAAATTCAGTCATTAGATAAACACTGCCCTTGCTTTGATACCTAGTTAGTGCCTATGGTGTTACTTCTAAATATGAAAAAAGAAAATGAAGAATATTGTGTGATAGTTACTTTGATATAAAGGCGATAAAATGATTGGCCAATCAAAATGAACAACAGTTTTCCTGCTAATGAGTGTAGTTGAAGGAATAAATATTATAGGTACTATTACAATCTACTGATAGGATGACGCAAGCAAAATAAAACTTTCCTTTAATCTGCAGTTAAGCAGTAGAGGTAGTTATTTGGTTATTACGTATTGGATATTAAAGAATTTAGAATGCAATAACCCAACTTTGTATATTGTTATCTACTAAATAATAAGTACGGGGTAGTCCAGTCTTAATGTGACTGTCATTCTTGAAGAATAAAAGTGAATATAGCAAAAAGGCAGAGAAGAGGCTTGTAGAGTGTAAAGAGTAGGAGAGTCTCTCTCGACTGGCCAAAAGAATAGAGGAGAAGAAGAGGAGAGTCAAATAGAAGTAAACTCAAAGAAGAAGTAGAGGAGTGAGAAAAGAGTACAGTGAGTATTTGTATTAGTGTGTGTGTGTGTGTGTAAAAAGTAAGAAGGGAAAGGATTGGTGTTGACAAGAACTGTCTGGAGAAGCAAGGTATCAATTGTCCCTTCTGATGGCAGATTGGTGACACCCAAATGCGCTAAACGACCCTGATAACATCATTTTATTGAGCTTGGGCAAGACCATCCTTACTTTATAGACGACATATACGACTACTATTATCCCCTCAAAACTTTCCATCATTATCATCATTATCTTATAACCGTACAACCCATCACCCTTAATGGACACTTTTACGCTATAATTGTCAAACAGGCCTCCATGAAGACTCCGAGCATCACATCACATCAACTAACTCCAACTTTTCGACTCTTTTCCTTCCTCTTTCTCAAATCCAGACCAGACCATGTACCTACAATAGTACCTACCTATACTTACATTATATTTCTTCTTTTCAAATCGTATTTGCTACTCTTTCTAGACTAAAATTCAACTTCTCAAAGTTAAATTTTTCTAGGCTAAGTAGACGTATTAATTCTGGTGCCCCAACCTAAATTGTAACCTGTCCGTTGTTTTACACACTTTTATGCGTCCAGATTTCTTATGAACTCCTAATGCAATAGTCACATGGAGTGTTTGCAACTTGTTCTCCAGTCTTTTCGTTGATAGAAATTCTAAGGAGAACCTAGAACCATGCTATACCACTCAATCCACTCCTTCAATCTCATCATCCTCTTTTCCAAGTGCTCCTCTCTTCTCCTTCTCACTCTACTGCCTATATGCATAGCTCTTGGTTTGTTTCTCTCCATTTGTTCCAATCTGGATGGTTACGATTAGAATTGAATCTACTTCTATATAAGGACAGGATCTCAAACTCCGAACTTTAAACACCATACCTTCCATCCAACTACATGGAAACTAACCTGAACTAATTCAGGCCAGGCTCACATCTTCCTATATAAATATGAAGAAATACTTAGGTACACGTGTGTTCTAATGTGTACTATACGAGCACCAGGTAGATTTACTACCTCAGTGTTGGATGTTGTGATGTCGTTCGTCCTTTTAACATCCTCATTATACAGGTGGAAGCTTGGTAGGTAAATATTTTATGACTAAGGCTACCCTTTCCCTTCCCTCACAACCAATTTGCCCAATTCGAATTAATTCACTTAACCCCTGACCTGCATACCAAACCAAATAGTTATCTCTTCAACCATCACTTTAACATTATACTTCAATTATACTTCACTATAAGTCGGTGGATACACTTACCAAGAGTGAGTAAATTCAAAATACTGTTGATAAGTGAGTCTGATTCAATGTGATGAATAAGCCTAGTCAGATCAAGTATAAGTGATTTATATATTGCTTGTCAACAAGTACATATATGTATGTATACTACAATTATATATTTATAAAGCGTATATGACAAGGCAAGAGACTTGAGGGCTGCTCTTTCTTAAAAAACAAGTGAGCTTTCCTTCGAATAGTTCGAATCCATCCATCCTTCTTCCTATTTATCAAGAGAACACGTCATTGTTGATGTAATGTGGTGTGGTGTGTGTTGTAAAAGTAGGAGTTTTTGCCATCAACACCTTTCTCTATCATATAATCTTTAAAATGTCTCCCTGTCTAAGTATTGGTCCCTATTGTTAGTTTAGTGAAGGAATGTTATGCGTTTGTAAGTATACTGGTAAATAGCTAGCTTAAGTAATAATAGCTAAGTGTCTACATTACACATGGAATAGAGAGCATCACATTAAAACATCAAACCACATCAAATCAGGTCACATCAGTCGAACTACATACACACACACCACAGCTCTGTCCTCTCTTCCTCCTTCACTTCATCCGAAATCTCATCTCTTCCAATCCAACATCCGTGGCAATTAGTTTCTATTTGGAGAATCATTATCAACCGGTTTCCTTCCCCATAGACAAGCACAATGAAGTATTACATTTCAGCTGCTTGCCCTTCTTGCTCATTCAACATTCTATTATCTCATTTAATATATGTAACATTGATCTTAAGGGAAGGTACTTACATAAGATACAATTTTCTTTCCTATACTGTTGAGTTGAACTAATAATATCAAAAAGGTGAGTCAAAGTCTATACGTGCATGTCGTTCAAATAGTGTATAACATTACATACACACTACATATACACACTCGTTCTAAATAATCGGAGAGAAATCTCGAACTCAACCTGTAATACATAGAAGTGAAGAGTTGAGATTGAAGGAAGGCCATGTATTTAATTCCAATCCAAACGATATCAGAAACTGACACTAAATACTGCTGAGAAATTGAGTCACAATAACAACCGAGTATCTACCTAACCTACTTCTACTCTACTTAAATTGAACTTACATATATATACATGAAGAGTGAGGAGAAGAAGAGTAGAATGTGATAGATTCGAGATCTTGTCTTTTTCAGTTACTTTGCTAATACAAGTATCCTATTCTCATTCCAATACCTTGTCTCAACTGTTAAGTATGTATAATTCTCTCTCGTGTCATGTTCAGTTCAGCATTCAATGGAACATTGAACATTCAAAGCAACGGATCCGGATTTCAATCTTCTCCAGTCCAACTCCAGCTCCAATTCCAATACCAATACCAATAGCTCAACGAAACGCCTACCCATGGCTTAATTAGGAAGTTTTAGAGCCTAAACGCATATGTACATGTCCTTTAAAGATTCAAAATCAGATTCTCGTAATTTCCAACGAGTCTTCTTCTACGTATTGAGTGTCCATGATTGATTGATTTAAAGGGCGATAAAACCTCTTTATGACGCCACCACCCCTCCACAACATAAACATGGATTACATTGATTATTAGCTCTGTTAAGGACTCTTCTCTATCATCTATAAAGAATGCCCATCCTTATTATACAAAATCTATCTCCATTACACACATATTATTTGTATTGTTTACTCAATATCCTAACATTAGAATAGAACTCTAAAACTTTTCCTACGCTACAGCCACAGCACTCTTAATCAGGAGATTTTATTTATTCTTATATATGCAACAGATCTGTCTATCTGACAGACTTGGCCTTTCGTCTCATTCTAAGTCTCATCTATTTAAGATTTTCTCACTTGCACTGCATTCAATTGCATTGGTACTACATGTCTATGCAATAAATTGTTCTTTATATAAAAAAGGATTGAGATCAACTAGAGCAAGCCAGTGTGTACCTATGTGTGTGCATATAGATTAATATACTGCGTCTGTGTCCTGCTTCAGAGTCTCGTCTATGGTGTAGCTGTAGCTGTAGCTTATCGTTAGATTAATGGTTAGCTGAGCGTATGTGTCGATTTCATTGCATGGGCAGGGCATGTTTTAGAGATTGAGAATGAAAAGCAAATCGAATGAAATCAGGGTGACGACGAGGAGTTAACTAGGAATAAAATACAATACAAATACTATTTATTCTATATACGATTATCTTGAGCTTACTATTACAGTGTAATGAAATGACGTAAGCTTATTTAACAAACGTTGTTTGGTGCTAATAGAAAATAGCATTACAGTACATATCTTACATAGTAGTCTATATAGTGTAATCTAAATATGTATTTGTATGTCCAAATAGTGAAGACACAAAATGCTATGATAAAATTGGGAACAATCTCACTAGTGCAGCATGTAAGTAACTTATACGCAGTTAAATTCAGTAACTAAATCAGTTCAGTCTAATCTATATCTTTTACAACAAGTTTGACTCAACTCAACTGTTTTCAGTTTGTGTATCCAAGTATGTATCATCATGCGACTACTACAGTACACTACAGAACACTACAGACCCATACAGCACAGTAAATCCGGGGGGAAATAAATGCAAGTTATTGTTGACGGGAGAGAGATATTTGAACTGATAGCGAGTTCCGGCTGAATCAATTGATAAGCAATGGGTTCACTTTCAGATTCTAAACCTACATGTATTTGTACTATCCATATCCATCCCCTCTCTTTCTCACTGATGTGATCATCTAGAGCAATCCTCTGTGTGAGTCCTGCTCTGATTTTGATGCTCACTTTATAAACAGTTTCTGTTCTGTTCTACCGTAAGGAGAGAATGGAATATGTCGCCTGTCCTGTCCTGGATTGTCCTCCGATTCAATGAATTATGACACTGCCACGTTTACCCATGGAATAATTCTATTGATACTATGTAGCATAGTACATACACTCTTGTCTTCCTTTGCTTGTCTATTATGACACTACTGTTGCAGCGATACTCTAAATTGATTACTTCTGAAATAATCTACCAATAATTTACCAAATTGATAAGACTATGTATGCATACTTGCTAAAGAGGATAAATACAATGATAAATAGTACAGTCATTTTAATAGTAAACTATGATACATAATGCATTTCAAAAGTAGGTGAATTATATTTGTATATCCATTCACGCAGATAGTCAAGATAAAAATTGCCAAGTAGGCCCAAAAGGACGCAAAATACATTGTATAGTACAGTTATCTTTAGTAACATATAGCTTTTAGCATTTTATCAGTCAATTCTTGGAATTCACTAAATCTTTAGGTAAACACAACAAAATTTGTTTTGTACACGTAAATGGCGCTAGGTTTCCTAATGTGTTGTAGATGTGGTGTAGACGTGTCTTATTTTCTTGTTTACGCATAATTTTTGACTTGTGATTGATTTGATATAAGCAGCGCATTACCTAATGAAGATTTCTTGAAATTAAATTAATTTGAAGTATTTTTAATTAATCTTGGTATCCAGTTTATGTATTTAATACACAAGAAATCAAAAATGTAAAATCTATATTAGGTAATAATTGCTCTGGTATTACTTGTATTGTATTGTCGGTTGCCAGCAATACGTATTTTTATTCATTGAATAAGTTATCATGTTTAGTCTAGATTGACGAAATCAAAATAAGTAATGCCATGGAATGTATAAATAACAAGGCTAGACAGTAATGCAGTAGGATTCAGTCAAAATAGGAGACAGCAGACAGTATACTATGTATAAGGTAGGGTGTAGTGCAATGTAGGGTCCGTCCTTCGGATTTGGTTGACTTGTGAAATAAGTAAGTATAAAGAGAGAGGGAAGCCGTAAAGCATAAGAAGAGTAAGTATATAATAAAGTATAATAAATATATTGTAGTTACACCGAGATAGTTGATAGTTGATAGTAGTTACTTACTTGCTTATATATATGTACATACTAGAAATAGATACATACATTAGATTAAATTTCAGTGTGCTGAAGAGCCATGCTGCGATGCCATTTGAGTTTGAGTCTGTATTGTATTGCAGAGTGCACAGAGAAAGTAGGAGTAAGTTAAGTATGTAGTGTACTGTATTATGTATATGTATATAATAGCCGCTATAAGTAGAACATATAGAACATTTCGGAATTTGGAAACTGATGAAGCGTTTTATCATCAAGGATCGGGAGGCTCCTGTCGCTTTCAGCTGAAATGAACCTCGCTATCTGTAACATTGTCTTATCTCTTCTTTCCAGACCGAGCTTTTATCATCAATCCAATAGTACGGCTATCTTCAATTTATCTTTATTTTGCAGGCTTTTCCTTATCGCTAGTCATTAGAATATCTTAATATCCATCCTACTCGGAGCCAAACAGAAGTGAACTGATAACGCCTCACTATTCCACCAACCGTATCAGTTATGAACAAAAGATGTTTTTCAGTCCAATGCGCCTGTCTCTAACACTGCATTTGCTTTGCTTTATACTTTACGTTACTCTTTAGTTGAGTTTAGTTCAGCTATTACGAGATACTTTATATTGTTGTAGTTTATATTAAAACTCTGACTCTAAAACTCTCTCTTCCTATCATCCATCCCATTTCATAAAATCCAGCAATACATACATACATACACACGTAACTGTAACCTAAGCATAAGCACAGTACATTACGTAAACTGCATAAAATCTGCCTTCCTGCTTCCTACAATGTATATGTATATAGAGATATTAACTGCAATAGTACACATATTATAATATGATGTAATGTAGTGTACTGTAAATTGTACCTAAGCTTAAAATTGCGCCCCTCTCCTTTAGTTTCCTTGGCTTGACTTGATGTAAGTAGCTTACTTGACTTCATAGGAATAATATGAATATCCGTAGAAACTCTAATAATATTCTACACGTACACATTTATGGGAAATCTTGTATTATATCTCCTGGAAACTATTTGTGATATTGTGATACTATTTGTAAGTAAAATACAAACTGTTTATATGACAGAGTATTAAGTTTATTCTATGTACATACAGATATCTCTATAAATAGTTGGGACACTTGGAAGCTAAATTCAAAACTACTAAATCCTCCCCCAAATGCTACTAACTAGATTCAAACAAAACTATCGCATCTCATCATCCAACAAAACTCATGGAATCGCCTTACTTGTCTCCATTTCACATCTCTTTCATTATACTTTCGTTTAACAGTTTTACCCTCTTTTATGCCTAAATAGGATAAAGGCACGGCACAACTCTCTCATATCGCTATCTACCCGGTTCAGTTACTAATTTTTACACCTCGTTACATACATCTACATCTCACCACTAGCCCCTATACGCGATATAGGTACCTACGTATAGTATATGTACATAGTAATTACAATTGCAACTTCTGTTTAATTAAAATACAAACAAATTATAAAAACGTTATTTTCTAATTAAATAAATTGTAAGCGTAGATTTCAAAATCCCCCACAATTGTGTATGTAAAAATTGTGATAAAAATTATATGTGGATGGGTAAGGAGCATTCCGGGTTATTTCCTGGTAATTAATAATATGATTGACTTCTACCTGTAAGACCACCCTAACTACCTTGATTGGTTTCAACTTGATTTAATTACAAAGTAACACTTTTTTGGAATATCATTTTTGAAAATATGTAAAAGTAATTTATTTAACAATTCGCACCATATTACGAATTTAATTTAATATTATCCGCTTAATAAACTAGTAATTCTCAAGTAAAAACGGAAAACAGTTCGATAAAATCTTTTCCTTATTATCTAAGTTTATCTATAATGTAGTGTCTTAGTTTTTGTTTCATAGAAAAACGTGTATTTCCCTTCTTTCCCATATAATATATTATGTGCTCTGATTTACTCTAGGCAGGGCGCAGAGAAAGTCATGTCATGCCAGAAAACACATAGTAAAAATGAGTTGTTAGTTTAGTTTATTTAGTTTTACATACTTGTGTTGTGTATGTAGCATTCAGCTTATCAAATATAATACAGGGAAGGCAAGTACTTAGGTACTCTTCAAATAGTAGTAAAGTGGCATATTCCACATATAAATATATTGTTATACTGGAATTTTATGTTATTTTAATAGTTTTACCATCTTTTCGTCTTCATCTAAGTGACTGACGGGCGAAAAACTATCTCATAGAACTGATATGATAACTGATAAGTATGAAAGTTAGGAAAGAGGCTCTTTCTGTCCAACTGCCATATTATATAAGGCACTGTATATATAAATCGCAAAACATAATACAGAGGAAACAAAAGCCAAGAAGTAAGAGTAACAAAGTTGAAAAGTCTTCTCCCTAACAGAGCAGGACAATGCAATACAAATACAACTCAAAAGATATCTCTCTTCCTATCTGACTTTTGCTGAGAAAACATACTTATACATACGTAACATACATTTTATTGCATTGTATTGTATTTCGTTCCTTTCCTTTATTTAACGTAATATCTTGTGATACTGATATGAGGCTTAAGTGCATAGTTTACCAGAGTTAACTCATATAAATATATATCATAATTACATATGAAACTGAAATGAATATTTATTTTAAACATTCACTCTCATTACATTCATGAATTAAGTTAGATGTAACTTGCACTACTATTCCATGTTATTTACTTAACTTATTTAAAACTGATGTGATGTAGTCAATGAAAACAGTATTTTATCATTCGAATTAGAATAAGTATTGCATAATTTTCTTAGGAAATTTTATATAGCCTGCATTGTGTACCTATATTTGCTTCCTTCTGGTTAAGTTAAGCTTTATTACATTATTTTTACATGTGATATTATGTAAACTCATCTAATTAAATGCACATAGCATGTTCTTTAATGTTAATTTAGAACATTTGTTGTTATGTAGAAGATACGGCATGGTTAGCCTTACAGTGAGATTTCGATAACAGTTGTGTACTATAGGAAAGTTTATTTTTCCTCCGAATCAGTGCATTGCCTTCGAGATAAAATACGACAGATAAAAAGTCAAACACAGCACAAATAACAAAATAGGTCCGTGTTTGTTTATTACAATCACAGCAATGTTACTTATCATTATATGCATGTAGCATGTAATAAAAGGCATTATCAATGTGTACGTATTAGTTATATTTAATAGATGCAGACAGACAGAGACAGCAAGGATATCATGAAAATTGTCCCGTTAGATTTTTTATCTTTAAAACATTTTTACATAATATGTAGGTAGGTATCTAGTCGTTTATTTATAAGTTCCATATGAAAACGACAGTGAAGCGAATTGAACTGAGTGAACTCTGCAGATTAAAGTTGGAGATTCCCTTTGGAATCTTAATACCTTATGTAAATGAATTGAATTCATTGACAAAAGGAGGTTAACTAAAATCAAAGATCTGTTTCTTGTGATATATCCTGGTCACTTCTTTCCTCAATGCAATGCATGATTGCTACATGTCCAATGTTCATGTGTGATGTGATGTTATGTTAGCATTAATTTAATCTTTATCACATAAAATAAATAATAAGTACATCGAAGTGAGTTCATTTGTTATTTAGATATGGAGGAAGACTGTAAAGTATATTCATAAAGGAATCGTTAGTGAATGGAGTGCGTGATCAGCTTATATCATATCAACATCCAAATCATTCCGCATTCAAAAAGAATATGAGACACATACTACTATAGAAATAATATCTATGAAATGCATTTAGGTAGCTTAGGTTCCTTATCTTTACAATATGAATAAATATGTTGTTATAGTTTGTACATACAAACATAACGGACAGATACGCAGTTTTAATGGTTATGGTTAGTGATAGAGTCCAAATAATACTGGATTCGATAGATAGATAGACTTAATAGATTAAATCACACATTTACTACATGTGATCTTCTCTTTTTACTAATCTACTGTGCGACAGTGAACTATTTACTTTGCCTAAACACGGCACAGTTAAGCAAAGCTAAGCCAAGCCAAACCAAACCACATCGGCACGGCATTTATATAGTAGGAAAGAAGGTCCAAGACCTTTGCAGGTCATCGTCTTATTACTTACATATAAATCCATCCATCCATAAAGAACTTGTAGAAAGATAGCCAAAGTCTGTAATATTTATTATCTTTTATCTTTTCACGATCCAAAATGATTGTGTCAAAAGTTCCGTCGCAAACTACATTATGAGTGCATTTACATACGTTTTATATGCACATACATATCATGTCTTCCTCTCCGTATATTTATCTAGCACAATACATAACCTCATATCTCCGCCTGTGTTTAAATGTAAAATGTACTATACTAATATTAACTTTACACAGTACACCAGTGTTTAATATGTCTATGTCTCTAAAAGTTGTATATTATGGATACATTTCTGTATGCATGCACGGAAGATAAAAAGTCTGACGTTTATCTGAATGGTATGGTGCTGTATTCAGTTGAGTTTAAGTTCTGCTCCGTTTTCCTAGCGAGTGAGTGTCAAGTGAATGTATCTTTTAATCTAAGTATCTATTTATCTCGTTAGATAAATACCTTCGCTACCTTTTGTATACAAACTTATGCACTTATACAAATAGGTAAGCTACAAATACTTTGTTAGTTAAAGTTGAAAATAAATAGTGGGAGCCTGGCCCGGTGTTATGTAAAGCAATGAGATAGTGTTATGTAATAAAGTGTATTTAGATTGTAATGTACAGACATCCAACTACAAACATAACAACACTGTGAATTGAATCTACTGTGAATTTAAAATCTACCTGGTAAATCCAGTAGATAGATAAGACAGGACTGAGATATATCTGTACTTATATTATTATTTTCTTATACTTAAATACATACTTAACATGAAAACATTCCCACAATAAGACTTTTATTCTTCAAAGGTAGTTTACTTAACTTTAGCACTCACTCATCTTCTCTTATCTTGTTTTCATTCCCATTTCAACAAAAAATTACTTTTTCGTACACTTGACTGGTTCAAGTAGGTTTTTGGAATTAGTATTTATGCACTTGTAATCAATACATTTAAGCTAAGCATTGATTTTTTCATTGAGTTACATGTTTCTTCAGAAATCAGAACATAACAACTTCGTAACTTATTAATAAACAGGGAAGTACTGTTTAAAATGTAAAATATCAGGGCTTCGGAATATAAGCGTCATAAAACTACGATTGTGTACTCTAACGTGCACTAATATAGTCAATAGTTAAGTCAAGAGGCATGAATATTAATCTTGTTATGCTATGTACTTGAGAGATACTAAAATGGAGGGCAAATTATATAATCCTGAAGTAATTAGGCACAATATGCGTAGTATAGTTTCTTAATGTTAGATTAATATTATTTTGTTTACAAGGTATACTACAAATATATCCTATATGCATAAAATTATCTGATATAATATATAATACAGTTGTATATAAAATAGTATATGTCTCATGTATTTCTAGAAGTAAACAATATCTATGACGCATTGTATTATGTCATATCTAGCGCATATTTACATAAAGTTATAATTAATAATCTTTTTTAGGTGAGTTGAGGATATCAAGCCTGTAATTATATCACAGTATCACAGAACGTGTATTTTTACATACAGAATGTAGGAATATCCAACTGTGTCTATTATCTAATACGCATTGTAATTTTATTCCATATTACACATAATGTCCTTACGTATCTGTGTATCTACATAAAGCTACTATAGAAATAAACAGGTATGGTATGAAGTATAGATTATAGATAGGCACAATATTGAACGTCACGGGATATGAATTTATCTGTTTACCTGCTCTCCTTCGCAGATCAAAGTAGAAATATCTAGAAATAGTTAATGTATGTACAATATTTAATGTTGTGTTATGTAACTTGCTTTTTATTATCGCTTGATTTTCTAGCTTTTGATACATTAGTAAGGAAAATGTGTGATTTTGTTCGTTATATTATATAAGTAGAGTCAAAGTTGCCCCTGTGCTGCTTCTATATCTTTCTAATAGATTGATAAAATGAAATCAGGCATCCTAACAGAGTTTATCCGCTTGTACATGCTTATTCCATTACATCATCACGTCACATCATCACATCGTTAGCTGATCGTAGGGATTCACCATTAACGTGCACCATTTTCCATTTGCCACCCTAAGACATCTTTTTGCCATCTTGATTATTTCAACTAACTTGCTTTGCTTGCTCATTCTCTTGTCTTTGCAATGGTAGGAGAGATATCTATTATGTATTTTCTATTTGTATTTATGTTCGTTACGTAGTGTTATTATCTCTATGTATTTTCTGAGAAATGTAGTATGAGCATTCACTATGTACAACTATGCGACTCATTTCAGTTCTGCAATTCTGTGCAAGTACATAACACTACATACTATTTCATGGTAAACCTAGTTGATAAAATAAGTTGGTATTGTACTTTGTGCTTATTGTAGAAGATTAGCATTTTAAAACTAAATAGGAATCAGTTTGCCATTTTACATTTACAGAGATACGCAAGCAAGGATGCCTATACAATATACGTAAGCAAAACATCAGAATATTGTTTTCTAATCCTTTGACTGTACTTTGCCATTTACGCTGAAAGGGTTAAACTTTGGAAAGAACCTTAGTAATTTGTTCGTCATTCGATTTCGATGTAATGTAATTTATACAGGTATATACTAGTATATATCAAGGTCCTAGTGATCTTATTAGTCCATCCTAAGCCGACTATGAGTATACGGCGATAGATAATGGCTCGTTTATCCAGCCCATGAATGATGTGCTGTGACAAATTCCAATCTCTAAAATCCATTAGCATGTGACTGAACTGAATAAAGACTTAAGCGCGATAAGTATTCTCAATGCAATGCAATGCACATAAGATACAACGAAATTCAGCTTACAAAGTAAAAGGTAACATATACCTATACAACACAATGTGTACAGAAACGTAAGTGTACTGTAAATATCCCAGCTCGTATAGAAAAATACCCATCGTTCGAAATTTTCTGTATAATTCGTTAAATGCTTAAGTATAAATGCATACACATATAGATATTGAATTGAAGGATAGATTTAAGCTCAACTTGAGTGTATTAAACACATTAGAATCACAGTAGAATCTTTTAGTGCCTTGGAATAAAGTCAGAGTCCACAATAGAATTGAGTGCAATCATTTCTTATGGCTTAACTCGGCAACAACATTAAAGGAAACGATCCAAGAACCCATTACAAAACATGTAGGTAATTGCCAGACAAGTTTGGCTAATGTTTATCACCCACCATGATAGAGTAGAGATACAGTATACACATTCGTAGATCTATTCACTCACAATCAGTCAGTCAGACGTGGAAATGCCTTATACACTGCAGATTCACATTTTTCACCATCGCATCACCTTTTACATCTGAGTGGATACCTACTACAAATATTCGTTGTATTGTAAGTGAGACTGCATGAGTTAACTTGAAAGGAGGGAATGTTACATAGCGCACTATTCCCTTCTCATTACATTAGAATCACCATCTCCATTAGCATCAATTCAATATCAAAGAACTTGACACTTTCTTGATATTCCTGAAGCAATGTCAGTATGTACTGACATATAAGTCACGTCCCTGTGGCATTCAATGTATGTTTTATCTATCTAATATATCTATTAAACTAGTTAGAATCATTTTAGGATAAAAAACTATGAAACGAAGATTGTGCATCTAAAGATAACAAATACCTACCTGAATGAGAGACAAAGATATAGTCAAAGAAAAAACTGCAATTGAAAAGCTGATAAACCTCCTTCTTGACTTGCTTTGGATTGGATTCAAATTGATTCAATTCTACTTCACAGGAAAACTTATCATCTTTGGCAGATTTGTTCGATAAAGATTACCTGTCCTGTTCTCCTTCTAAATCTGTATCAACATCAACATCGCATCGCTTAGAATATTATCAATGTAGTGCAGACGGCGATACTGCGATATGCGATACAAAAGTAGGTACTAACACTATTATTGAATGAGTCTATTAATTACTGCAAAAGCCTGCTTAGTGAGTTGCAAAGAAGCTTATCGACATCAAACGGGAACGGAAAACTAGTAAATACTACCTACAGCAGCCAATTGCACAAAGTTTTATGAACATACATTGTGTAGTACTTCGTTGGCAGCGTCTGTGTGTTCCTTATAGTATTTAGTATTAAAAATCTTACAGAGTATATTAAGTAAAAGGAACAGACCGATGTATCTACTTGCTTTTATTTGTTGCACCAAATAACGCAAGGAAATTTAGGTTGAACATACACTTGCAAAGCCTGACTATTTAAATGTACAATGAGAAAGGTAATTAATAAATCATTGTGGATTCTTATTTAAAGTATTTATTATTAAATGTAGATTTTTTTATTTTAATTTTGGTATAACAGAAGCAATATTATAATAATTTCATTTTACTGAGCACTAACGTAACGAATTACTTCGTTTAATCAAAATGTACAAACCCCAATACACATCAGCCTGAAAATTGAAGAAGGATCCGAAAGGTTTATTTACTGCATTAGTATATGTAGAATCTTACATAAAGGCCCAACTAGCAATAGCAACCGGATATAGCGTGGAAGTACGTAGTTAGTTCTGTGCTAGAGATTGTTCCACATAATATAACAAAGTTGATTCTATTGATGCTATGTGATATGATATGACGTGATGGCGATGTACAAAGATAGTGTATAATTGTTATGTCCATACATTATGTTTGTACTCTCCTGTAGTCTATCTATCTATCGCTGGTATATATCTCTTTGGACGTGACCCTGTCTTTTGAAACTCAAAGCGTTAGATGTAGCATGGAATGGTACGACATGCAATACTAACTAAATTACTTTTATATTACTTATAACCATTCATAATGTAATCAAATACCTAATCAAAGTAAGCAACATGACCGTAGGTTATTTAATATACTTCTGTACCTATATACATTCATAGGATGTAGTACAAAGTAATATAAAGTCAAAGAAGAAACAGAAGACGTCCGTCCATCCGTCCGTCTATCTATTTATCTTGAAAGATCTTTTCTTCTCTATCTGTATGTGTGGAGCATTTAAGTCAATTCGCTTGTGCAGTGCATTGAATTGAGTCTGTCAGTGTGTGGGGCATCGTGTTCTACATACATATAAGTGAAAGATAGAGTATTTAGCTTCACTCCGCCAATAATGCAATGCAATGTAAGGAATGGTAATATAATGTGATGTAATAAGTAATATAAAATGTAATGCAGTAGTAGTGCCATACCATACAACGGCAGACAGACAGGGAAAGGATCGAGATAGTCACTCAAACCAAGCCAAACCAAGTCAAACTCACTCAACTCAACTCACAAGCTTCTTCACTTACTGCACTATGCTACAGCACCATCATCAGACTATGTATGTATAAGCCAAGTACTCTTAGAACTAAAATAAAGTAAAGTATTGAAGTTGAGAGAGACGAACGAGCCGGAGAAGAGAAGAGCGATTTCCTCTATCAGTCTCATCTGGAATGGAATATTTGATAAGAATCTTCATTAATTCTAAGAAAGAGACAGCTGTGTAAGAACTGAGGGTTTTATCAAGTTTAGGGCATCTCCACCGAGTTCTCTATCATCAGATCCCATCTTAGATGTCTGAAACCCTCAAGACTTGAGTGGAAATACTGGAAACAGGGAAACTTATTACCTACCACTACCACTACTGCATAGCAGGGCAATGCTTACTTATAAGTACATACATACCTCCGTAGTAGTACATCACACATCACTACCTAACTTAACATAGGTATCCACCTCTAAGTACCTAGTACACACTTCCTTTGCAACGTAATTTCTTTAGCGCATCTATTTATACTTATAATATACACATAAATACACATCCCCTATAAAAACCTTATACTATGTAGTAGATTATACATATTACAAGTGCATACGTGAGCACTATACTAAAGTGCCAGGCCAGACAGATATGTATAATGCTATGTCTGATGTGATGGCTTAGCTTCTGATAACGATAAAGCTTAAAGATAAGTAGACCCATAAGACATAGTGGTACCTTACATAACGTATGTACCTTAACTTACTAGGTAGTATAAATACACAAGAATTACCTACAAAGTTGATATTTTCTGAAGATTTTACAAGTTTCTGTCTTATTAAATGCAACTCTTCACTTTACTCCCCCGCCTTCACATACCATAACATATATCTAATTAATTTAAGCATAATATGTAATCACATAGTCAGTAATTTTGTATGTTTTTAAAGCAAAAAAGGGGATATCTTTGTAAAAATTACTTTTTACTTGCAGTATGAAGGTTTTCTATTGTAATACAATGTGATTTATGTTAACAATACTCTCTGAGACTGCATTTTGTACTTACTACAAGTTTTTCATTCACTATATTTACGTTGCAGTTTGCACTTTCATGGGAGTTCTATTCCCACACGTGTAGCTAAACAAGGAAAAATATCACAATGTAGTATAGCGTGTGTATACCCTACATGTAATAAAGTGTATTATTATTACACATTCATACGTTAGTTTAGTTCGCGAGGTAAATTAGTAGTGATAGATTATATTTTATACACTGTGATGTTAGATGTGTAATTATGTTAGCATTTGGCATTCGTTTCCTTGCTTCCTTTCAAGTATTCAATCAATAACCATTAGCATTAGCGGTGTTTGAGACAAGAAGTGTAGCATTTTGAGTACATCAGTAGTAGTGAGGAGCTATTATATTACCGAGCTAAACGTTTATGCCGTTTTATCGCATTGAATATTCTGTAACACTAATTATAGTACTGTGATGTCCTCTAATTGCGACTTGTCCAAAACTACAATGCTTTAAATACAATAAATACGCTGTAAATTCTCTTGATAATTATAACAAAATAAGCAAAGAATTCTAAATGAAAGGAGATAGAAGGATAAGGAATTACTTGCCATTGCCAATTCATGTGGAGGATCCATTATTATCATTATATACGTCTAGGCCAGACTGCTTTCCAGATAGAACCTACATTTATAGTTCTAGGTATGGATGATTACTAGAAATAAAGTGAAAGATGTGCTTGCTTGTTTTTGCCTTAACCTGAATTCAAATTGAAGTGAAATGAATTGTCTGTGCATTCTATGTACTAGATTATAATTGCACAGGATACTTAAATGGTGACTGCGGCGAGGTGAGTAACCATATTATTTGCATAGGGTTCCTCGGATTCCTCGGTTCCTTGGATTGAAATGAAATTACGGTGAAGTAAGAACAATCACGAATCGCCAATTCTGAATTACACACTTACATACAATCATAGAATATGTACGTAGATTTAGAGGAGTTTACAAATATTGACTTAATATGTATCGCGGCTGTAGCCAAAGCCAAGTCAATTCAGTCAATTCAGGCGCTAAAGCAAATAGTTGGCTTGGTTTGGTTGTACCGTTGTACATTTACACTGCATAGAGCGCTATACTATACACAGAAGAATGGGAATTTGTGTTATCAGATTTCGGGTTTTGTAAACATAAATATCGGTCTAATTTTACGAACCCCTCCCATCTTTACCTATTACATGCATACATTTTCCTGGTTTTGCTTTACCTGGCTAGGAAATGGCGATAAGCTTAGGTACCATGTATACGTTGTCGATAAACCCTGAGTTCGGCTTTATAGCGTCAATCACAACACATTAGAGTCGCGTTCACTTCTGTTCAAATGCGGCTAAACTCATTTTTTTCAAGTGAAACTGTAAATACTACTCTCACCGCCGGTATTTATAAGCAATTTAGTATTCAAGGCACCAGATAGTTGATAAGTGCACGAAGAAACTTTGCATATTGAACAATTAGCACTATTAGCAAGCTATATTTATTTCTTTTAATTTGATACATTATTATACAGATAGTATCGCATTCCGCATTGTACACAGCGGATTTATGTTTCCAGAAGTCTGCCAATAACATGAGTAAATAATACACTACTATTATAACCTCTATGTAGATTTTGTAGTATGAATGAGAAAGAAGCTAGTAATTATATCACCGGTACATAGGTATATATAGCACAGTATGGAATCTTATCGGTACTGTTTGTATGGTAATGTAGCAAAATTCATGATAGTGAAGATGTATGGATGTACATATTAGATTTATCTAGTGGGATGGATTGAAGCATATTTAAATAGTAGGGTAACAGCGGCGGGGGTGATGTGAAAATTGTACCACACTATAAGTGGGACTGCCGCCGGGAAATAGTGGGGGAGGAACATTGTGTATTCATATATACTTTATGTAAATATATGCGTATACTACATGCATAGGTATTATATGGGCAAGAAAGGAAAGAAAATTCGCTTTTACGTGAATACAACTCTATTTGACTGATCGTGGTCTGGTCTGGTCTGGTGAGCTATCTGTGTAGGGGTAAAGCTACATTCCCGAAACCCTATAGTTTATGTAGGTGCAAATAAAATAGTATAGGCAAGACAGCCAAACAAAGTTAAAAGTAAAATCATTGGCTAACATTAGAGGAAAATATCCATTTGGCTTGATTTTATACAGAAAGGTAGCATTTAGCAATGTAATGTTATCTGTAAGTGTATAAGGATTGAAGAGAGCCAATTCAAAGTACAGCTTTAGTTTGAATTGATAGACTTGCTCGGTAGCTATAGGTAGAGCCAGAGTGAGTAGTAGTAGTGAGTAACATAAATAGGTAGGTGATAGGAGTAGTAGACAAGGAAAGAGAGTTTTAGTTAAGGAGAAAAGAGCTCCTGTATTATGAATGTGAATATAGTAGAGTGAGTTGAGTGAAGTAAGAGTAAGAGTATTCAAGTCAAGTCAAGTCAGTCTTGGAAGAGGAGGAAGAGCAGCAAGGAAGGAAGAAATGGCATCAAGAATCGCAGATGTGGATGGATAGTTTATACAGGAGGTTGGCACAAAAGAACCAAAAAGATATGAGAGAAGTATCGGTGATTTATTATTTTTATCTGTCAAAGCGAAATGTGGCAGCCTGATTACTATGCAGGATAATGACGTGCCATTAAGGCATCCCAAGTTATTTTGGATTTCGCATTATCTCCTCTCAGTTTCTTCAACTAGTCTTCTTATCAAATACCTACTCCAAGAGGATCTAACTTAGTCAGCCAACCAACCTTGCCAACCCAAACCAAAAGAACTACTACTGTACTTACTTACAGAATAGAACAGGAGAAGAGAACAGACCACAAAAGTAATGCATCATTGCTCCATCCAATGCTAAACTAAACCAAACCAAGCCAGGTTCTGGATGATATGCTAGCTTTTCTTCTTCCTACTACTTACTTCCTCAGAAATATCTACTCTAACGTAGCACATACAATAGTTGTATGTAGTCAAGTCCCTCGCTTTACTCAATTCACTCACATCACATCACACAACATCAGATTCTCAAAAACACTCATCTTTCTCATAATATTATTATCATTATGGCAAAAGTAAGCCGAAACCAAATTCGAAAACATCTCTATTCCGTATAACTAGCAAGTAACACTAACACATTAGAGCATACCATGTCTAAAAGCCAAGTAGAACATTAAACTCAACTGTTTACTATCTTTTATATGCAACACTTGTACATTTTATAAGCAAAAGCCACAAACAAGGTAACGCAACGGTATAGCACTAAAATAATGTATCTCTAGTATATTTATTATTTATCTGTGAAAGAATTGCTGTTCTACAATAGAATAAATAGAATAGACATTTTTACATTATGCACGAGTCTCAGTCTCATCAGAAATTCACTTCACTTCACTCAAACCAAACCAGAACTACGCTACACTACAGAACAGTACACTAGACCACACTAAACTGATATGATAAGCTTCATACATACTAATACAAAATGCAACTTGAGATATGGACAGAGAACACAGCATGAAATAAAATAAACTAAGAAGGTTCTTCAGCAAGGTAGAACATACATAATATCTATATCTACTTACAACAGAATGCAATAATGTCTTTAAAAATAAACCAAGTAGGTATTTATGTATCTTATGTAGTATTTATGTATACTAAAGTAAAAAAGCATGTTATATTTAATATTGTTTCTTTTTCTGGTATCTAATGCGGATAGTTATATTATATTATAATACTTAATGTTAGTCAGAGAGCAGAAACTCTTTATCTTCTCTTGTCTTGTCCACCGAATCCGCTTCCTCTCTTTCCTTTCTGACTCTGACATGATTACATCAGTTTACTCTCACTGATCAACATTAAAATAACCAAACCACAAGCGAAGCCAAGCCAGCCATTTCCAACACTGCACACTACTGCCTAATGTACATGTTGAGCCTTATCCGCTGCACAACTAGCCAGAACCACATTCAACTGATAATTCTATGATACATGGGGAACCTAAATGTAGCATTTACATCCTTGAGAACACTTGTCTTCTCAAGGCGGAGTTGAGTGTAGTCAAGTAATTTAATCTCCATTTGCACAAGTGGGATTAGCAATAGCACATGTACTACTACTACTTAAATGAATACTATAGCATTTTTAAGTAGTTTAACTATGATAATACAACCATACCTCCACTATTTTGCACACATTACACCAAATACGCAATATAATACATCATATTTATTATTTATACAACGAAACATGCATTAAACACCATATTTATACTCTGTACACCTATACCTACTTACCTACACGAATTTTGAAACATTACCCATAGAGACTGATTATAAATGAAAGCAGCATACCAGAATCAGCCCAATAGCTGATAGAATGATGAAGTGGTTATTACTATACATATTATGGATAATGGTAAATGATATGTCTTAAAAATGTAATGCGCAGTTAAATTGAGTAGATTGTGTTTTGACTTACCTACTACTTACTACCTACTACCTACCTATCTTTTTAAACGTAGGATTTCTTAGCGAATTCTCTTTGACAATTAATGAATTTATTACTTTTGCTCTATCTTTTTAAGTAGTCGATCAGCCCCTCGTATCCTAAACTGGTAATACATACTGTAGTAAGTAGTAAAAAAGGAATTGATAGGAGTTTAGCAGTTAGCATGGGTAGTTAAATGCTTATTATGTGCAAGTTGAGTAAAAGACATTCCCTAAACTCCAGAGCACTAAACGTGCATTATTATCTACTGCTAACTATACATAACATGGCAAGGTATAGTATTAAAGTTGATTATGCCTTCGGTGACAGGACAGGCCAGAGTCGAGTCAAGTGAAGGCAAGTCAACTCCGTCCAGGCCATGCCAGGCCAGGCAAAACCACGCGTTACATTTATTATTCTCTATTTCTTATCAAAGAACTTTTGTATAGTCACAGTCAGTTGAGTTTAGCTGACTGTGGTTAGGATAGGATTAGTCAACTCAAATGAGCATACGAAAACGAAACGCTCCCTCATTAGTCATGCAATTTGATAGCCGCTGCGAACGTTATTATTATGACTCCAATGTTTTAGTACAACCGTTAAATTTTTCTTTGTGGCCAAATCGAGTTAAAATTTCTTATCAAATCCTTAGTCTCCTAGCTAACTAATAAACTCAATTATAAATATACTCTAGATTACTCCTTTTGGGCTCCTTCTTATTGCGTCTATGGAGTTTTAAGTTTTTAGTAAAGTATTATTTAACAATGATTACATACCTCCGCAGTTTTGATACCCAAATCCAATCCAATCCAAATCCGGGTAGTGGGTTATCAAAATCAACATAAGAATAAAAGCTGAGCGTAATAAATACATAGGATAGAACTGCTAGTGCTACCTAGAATATACTTAATATGAATTTTGAGTTGAACGATACTGTATGACCCTGTTATTTTCTTAAGCTTTGTGGATTGGATTGGATTGGATTATGGAATGGATATGGCAACTGATAAATACGCAAAGGAATTGTATATTGTATGCATATCAAAGAAATGGCTATTAAAGACTAAGCTTTGCACGACATGTATGTAATTGTGCCCTGCTCTATGGCGCTTTGGCTTCATTGCATGTAATATGCAAAAACCGATATGACGATATCATTATGAGCTTGAGGACAACTCATTAAATTCTAAAATATAAATTTTCCCTATCCTGTTGCGGTTGAACTAACTTCCCTTTCCCATGCTAACCTAAGAAAAGAGTGGAGTGAGTGAAAGCTTAAGACTTTCACATACAATAACCCAATGTATTGTGATTATGCATTGTAGTGCAATTACAGATAACTTATAGAAGAGGGAACTTATGGGGCACATATGGGTGATGTTATATTTCCTTTGGTTAGCCAAGGTACTAAGACTTTTACGGGGCTTGCTAGTGGTAATGGTACGATGACTTTGTTAATACTCTATGTAGAAGTACGTAGGAGAAGGTTGGCGGAGGAGGAAAGTGCAAGGAAAAAGGTTGAAGAATCGGACCCAAAGGTATAATCAGGGTAGGATCAGATGGAGAGCCTTTGGCAATTCTTCTAATCTTGTAGTTAAGAGAGACGAAGATGAACGCACAAGGGATAGAATGAAAACTATACAGATACTGATAGCAAACGCATATACTGCATTATGTAAGTATATAACTCACTTTTAGAACTAAATAGAAGAGACACACTACTACTACTATTATAGTATTAGCTAACTTACTTAAAGATAGATTTCAGACAGTTTATTTAGTTTCCTTTTGTATAATACCTTATATGTATACCCAAATATAGGTTATACTATGTATACATAATGGTATAAGTCAAGGGAACTTTGCTAAAACATTCATTACAATCTTTAGTGTTGGTGTTGGCTAACATTACATTACATAAGAGCAGTATGGGCTAATGTACAAAATTGCTAGACAAGTCGACAAGTGAAGTATGTAGTAGGTAGCTAAAGTATTTAAGGGAGACAAGGTACGCTAAGGTTACACCAACTAACTTATACTTACTATTATATGCATAGACATGATGGCTATTATTACATTATTATCAATAGACATGCAGCTTTAGGCTTATATCTGTATAACCATAAGTTTGTACTTGGGTTCTAAGTACATACCTTAGTATACATAAATATATATATCTGTCTTAGGCATTTAGTATCATCAGGGGAAGAGATACTAGTTATATGTGTATAAGTGCGCCTCGTTCTCATAAGAGGAAATTCGTAGAGCGATGGCGGGTTAAGAATATGTATTCACATATCTTATAATAGTGAAGGTTTTGATTTAAAGTTAAATCCTTAATTCGATATTGGCAATTAATAATTATCAGTAGTAGTTATCGACAAAACAAGCTGACACCAGATAAGTAAGCAGGAAAAAACCCATAGACTGTTACTTTACCGTATTGTAGAAAGTAGTTAAATGGACAAAGACATAATGTACGTACCTGAAACAAAAAAAAATTATATATCAGTTAGTTACTTGTCTATATTGGAAGATTCCATTTATATGAAAAAGTTTTGCGCATGTTAAAATACCCCAAAAAGTATTACAGTCGCGCATTCTAAGTATTTAGCATGTTTACATGAAACCCATTACTGTTTCAAGAGTACATATCATAAAAGTATTTTGAAAAATGATCTTATAGACATTGTAAACGCAGCAAATGCAACATTGATTGATTTCCCTTAAAAGTCTAAAAAGTGATAAAATTGTAATCTCTAATCTAACCGTAATGGTCACTGTGTCTTGTGTCATAATGTGCCCACGACCTATATGTACACTTACATATAAGATCTGAAATGCATGTTCTAAGATCATGGCATGGCATGCCACGGGATGGATGGATCTACGCAATACATACAGCACACAATTTACAAGAAACTGGTAACAGTGTATGTACAGTTTAGTGTGTAACTTTATGTAAGAGTAGAGTTTGTAGAGGCAGTGCTGTGGATGTGTGGTGTGGATGAAAGTCCGGAATCATTGGAGGTCGTAAATCGGTTACGTGTATGAATTGGGACATGAGCTGAAGGCGAGAATAGTTAAGATTTCAAGGAAGGAAAGCGTTGGATATCAGTAGTGGGAGCTGTGGGGAAGGCATATCACACGTCTATACATCACAGAACATTGACACTATCGAATCTTGCCATTCTTGGGGCCTCACATAGCGCAAATGACACTTCGCTAATGTAATGTTAGATTTTCTAGATTTTCTACAAAGATTAGCAAAGAACCCAGGAGAAACTCCACAACTTTAACTTTAACGCATTCATCCGCTTTCCATCCTATGTACATACCTACATGCATACACAAGGATATGATCCCTGTTCTTACATGCCATGCCACTAGCCAAAAGATACGATACGAAACCAAAACCACCATGAATTGCGATTTCATTCCATAATAGTATGCTGTATCTACTAAAGAAGGACAGAATCACGTGAAGACGAAGACCAGACCAGCACACTACACCGACTATCCTTTAAATTCAATGCAATCCATCCACACAAATCTATCTGCCTCCACACAGAGTAATACATCACAGAAAATACCCTCCTCCGTCCATTCATCTAGCTTACCGGTAATAATAGTATTATATAAACACACTGCATCTTATTATCATTTATTTTATATTCCTAGTAATAACTATCATCATAATTACTTTTGATGCATCAATTCTATAAGAAGACATACAGGATTCAAATCTAAAATTAATATAAGTATAAATATAATTTTACAAGTAAAAAATAAACCACCATCTTCCTAAACCCACTAGATATCACCAGATAGCATAAAATAATTACAATATCCGATTTAGCTTTAAAAGTGACGTAAGAGAATTTTGGAGACCCAGAGTAGTGTTTATGTTCCACTATTGTCACCATTATGCTGTCAGAATAGGAATAATTACAAGTAAACCAACATATTTTGGCTGCTTTGCATTTTTTTGAGTAAAAGTGTGTATGTAAGTAAATAATGTCAGACTTTGACTATCCAGCAATCCAAATTAGAATGGACATGGTCTGTGGACCAGGACCAGGACCAGACCACCTGAATGCTGAATAAAAGATCCATGGAGGCACAGCACCCTCCCTTCCATTATCTCGCTAATTTAAATCATAACTTAGTCAGTTCACCAACTGCCCTGCTGTGGGCAGCGCTAAATTATTTCGTTCCTCGCCGAGGTGCCCACTTGAAGCTGCTGTGCTAATGCTAACTGCTGCTTCATTGTAGATAAATCCTAAAATTATAAACTCTTGAGAATTTCAACTTTTTTATTAGCCCGCCCGAGTGTGCGAGGCTGGCTTATGTAATCGCAATGTCTGTCCGTCCGTGCGTCCGTGCGTCCGCA
>JAQFYC010000890.1:0-43841 GCA_034694165.1 Tomocerus mixtus
AATATTATCAGATATAATACGATATCGGATAAAATATAAATATTTGTAATATTAGAATAAGTTAAGAATAGTTTTTTTTTGTAATATCGTATTATTATCAGATATAATACGATATCCGATATTAATAGGAATATTTGTCATGTAAGTTAGAATAAGTAAAATAGTTTTGTAATATCGTATTATTATCAGATATAATACGATATCCGATATTAATAGGAATATTTGTCATGTAAGTTAGAATAAGTAAAATAGTTTTGTAATATCGTATTATTATCAGATATAATACGATATCCGATATAATATATTAATAGTTGTTAAGTAAAATAGAATAGTCAGTATCGGAATATTATCTGATATAATACGATATCTGATAATATATGGAAATATTGTGTAAAGATCTAGTGTAAGTATAAGTAAGTGTAATTCCTAAGTTGTGATAAGTTAAGTAATTAATTAATTGAAAATGTTATTAGATAGTTGTAATTTTGCATTAATTAAGTTAGTTACACTTTGTGTCTTGTTGAATAAACAAGTAATTTGATTGCCTCCTAATTTAATAAATATAAATAATAAGTTTTATATTTTCGAAGATTTCTTAAGTTTGCATTCCTTCATAATAGGCCTTATTAGGGAAAGTTTGCATATTAGGTATCTCAGTTCTAGGAGTTCACCCAGATATTCATAAGACACGTAGCTCAGAGAAAAGATAAAGATTGTTTTAAGTATCATACGAGTTTGGTGCTTAAAGCTGGTCCTTCGAAAACAAAGAACTTTAGTACGAATAGGAAAGGCTACGAGAAGAAGGAGCTATAGAAGAGATTGAGTGTTCGCAAGGTTCGCTCAATTACAAGTTCAATATCAAGGAAGTCAAATCCTAATCACGTCAAAGTCAACCTTTTAACACTTTTAGTTAAGGGATGAGGATGCAGATGAAACATATGTAGTAGAAGAATATCTTCGTGAGCAACAGGAAAAAATGACACGTAGGTATCGCTTATAGCTATATAGTATGTATATATAGTATCCCTTGTAGTAAGGTTTTGATAATAAAATCATAGCAGTTAAATTTATATACCTATGTAAGTGGAAAGGTATCAGTATAGTATATTTATAGGTATCTGTATTTCGGTAGTTGCATCTCTTGTAAATTTTTCGAATCAGCAAGCCTATTGTTGATTGCTTGTTCTGTTGCGCTGCATCTGTTGAAAACATGCAAGCATAACGACCCAAAGACGACAACAGAGAACAGAACACAACCATCCAGATCAGATGACAATAGTAAACTACATCCTCAGGGAAAAGAAAAGACACAACACATCCATTGTTGATTGATACATATTTTAACTTACAACTTACATTACAACTTACGGAACATATAACATGAGCAGAGGAACACAAACTAAGTACAGACTGCATAAAAGAGTGCACAGAAACAAATGTCTGGTGTGGTTTGGTGTGGCAGGCATGTCTGCATAAGTACACTGCAAAAATACAATCAATCCTGTACTATAAACAAAAAGGTCACTACTTCCGCATGTAACAAGAGCATAACGCCCGTGATACTCACTGACACACTCAGAATCAACTCAACTCAAGGAAGATACCTAATCTACATTATCTAAACTAAACCACTCTTTTATAACTAAACAAAGAATAAATTATTACAGAACCTAACAATGAATAAAGAAAAATTGTCATATCAGTTCACATACTTACTCATCCCGTACCGACATTAAAGTTAACTCTCGACTATTAATTCTTTACAGACAGAGACATTATTATTATTAATCCACCTACGTACATACAAATAGGTACCTAACATATATGTAAATACAACAAAAGCCTATGTACACACATATCTCTACATAATATCCTCACTATTACTCACTCGAAAGAATATCCGTTATCATATCTTTGAAGGAATCCGTGTGGAGGGGATGTGATAGAGAATTAAAAAATGAAAACGACATTTCCCTTCAAGTAACTCAACTCAGCTAAACGTGCACAGTAGCCTGCTTGCCTTATTAACATATTATATTATGTGCACGAGCAATAACTAATAAAAGCAATGAATGAATGAAAGTAGCTTTCCATTGAAACCATATCTACGATTTTAAAAATTGATGACCAAATTAGAAAATTGATTACCTAGACCTACTCCCTACTCCCCACTACCAACGTGAGGTCATCTGAGTTCAGAATTAAAAATACCTAAAGAAACGTGCTATGATGAAATGAAAGTATAACACACACAAATAAATACAAGTTTAGATTTTGATTTCATAGAAGTTACGTTATTCTACTATCAGATCAAGATCAGATCAGATCAGATCAGAATAGAACTACTACATAAGACGATACAACAATACGTTTCCGTTGACAGAAAAGAAATTCTTTTTAAAAACATTTTAAAGATTTCTGATCTAACGAGTGTACAGTACAGGAGAGGGATAATAAACAATGCCTTCTAGTATTCACTTGTGTGCTCTACTAAAGTAACAGTTAGAAGAAAACACAAGAAAACGTGAGAAGATATAAGTCATTACTTGAGACATGCCTTCAATCTTCAAATCCTGACACACAGTAACAAAAGGCATTGGATCATCTACCTAAATATGTAATAAAGAGTAAAATTGTAAAATGCCAGAAAAAAATGATAAGTTGATGTTCTCTCCTATTTATTTACAACTCTGAGTCTAACTAGACAGTGTTTTTACTTACATACATGAACATTGAACATGCACAGGTACTTTAATGATATAAATTAGCCATATAAATGATGAAACACAGATAAAAAATAAGGCAAGGTCATTGGTCACCCTTCATCAACTTTCTTAAGACCTTTATGATTAAGTACAATGCAATCAATCTCAATGAGCGAGTGGGATTTCTAGCAGACTAACTTATTGTTAGAAAACACCTTATCGCAAATTAGTATTATATTACAACTACTATCATGCACATCTTTGGTAAACCTCTCTCTCCTAAACAACTTAACTAAACAAGACAAGACACATGTACACACATAAATATCTGTACATACCTACTTCAACAAGCCAAACCAATAGTAACAACTAACAACGAACATAAATACTTAAGTAATTTACTCTTATGTTGCCTTTTTCTAAATAAATAGAGACATAAACGTAATTTCTCTTTTTCTTCACCTCTCCTTCTCATTTTTTGTTACCAATAAGTACATAACTTACTTAAATGTACAATATAATAAGCATGCATTTATGTAGTACGTGTGTAAACGTAAGCTTACTAGGCTGGAGAAAGTTATGCCGATTGTTCATTGAAGAAATCCAACAAAACACTTGCAAAATGTCAATATAATTTTTTCATTACAAAATCACGAGACGAGAATTACTGTATCTGTACAATTGTAATTGTGAGTAGATACCTAACTTATTATAGGCAAAAGTATGTTCTTTATTTGTAGGACAGTTTTGAGGAGACGGAGTAGTATCTTCCCGGATGCACTACATATAATAATCGCATTAATTTCATGACAACACGGTCAAGCATAAAATTCTTGCCTACAAAGACTACAAGAAGTGCATGTAACTATTTATGTATTAACAAACGAGACAAGTAAGTAAAAATAGAATCCCGAGTGTGATATCTCGACTGTTAAATTTCCTTTGTATGCTAAGTTTACCGGCTTACATACACATTCACGTAGGTATTTGTTCTCATTGTCATTTATAAATGCAGACATTACATTCACCTTTATAAATATGTTTATTGTACATCTTGTACATATAAATACATACATAGTAAGTAGATACTAGTAGTTGAAAGATGAAACGCCAATTTTGGAAACTGAAATCTCCGTGCACAAAAACGCTTTGGGATGTGGTTCAGCAAATATGCGAAAAAACAAGTCATTTTGCAACTGAGTGCATATTGGGTGCTCTGATGACGTTCTGTGCTTATTTTTTATTATTATTCTATTGCAAGAAGGAGATAGATTCCTTTTCCTACTGTAAAGCCATACCATATCCATCAAACAATTCCTATTCTGATATTATTACGTGTGCTAGAGAAAGTGGCAGGGGTCTTCTCTGAACACAATGACTACATATTTACATTTACCTACATAAATACTACACATATACACAGTATTTACATTACACACAGATTCTCATTGTCATTGTCACTAGAATAAGTAGTCCTACGTAAAAATAACATACTGCTACATAGCTTCTAAAAAATATTGTCTTCAATATTCTACCCTAAAACAAAACCATTAGACTACAGATAAACGAAACGAAACGGTCACCAAATACAATGCTATTTAGGTATTAGTAGCTTTTCCTTTAGCTTGTACGTTGTACGTACATTAACAATCATAAGTAGCAAGCGTGTAGGAATTAATTGTATCGTAAACCCTATACTAAGCGTTTTTCTGCGTAAAATTCGTTCCTAACTTACTTATTTTCAACAATGCTATAAGAATTTTACTTAGTAATGCTGATATGATAATGGATCATCTGTAAAAATTCCCAACATACTTTTGGTACATCTAAATATTAATGCAGTGAGTAAAAATAAATACCAAATACCTACTACATGTAGTATAAGTATTCAATTCGCTATTCACCACGCACAGTGGTAATGAAAACTACTGAAGCCATCACATCACGATTCAAAAACATTTTAATTTCAACTTTCTAATCTGAAACATTCGCTTTGAATAAATCTTTGTTCATTGTGCATTATTAGTCGGTCCGAATTCCAAGAACTTAACTAACTCACTCACTCACTTAACTATGCATGCATACTAAAATACTAAAACATCAATATCTACGAATGCACATCATGTATGATGATAAGTATCATCGTGCTTTGCATTCTTCTATTATTGTACAGACCAGCCAGACCAGCCCAGGCCAGACCACAATACCAAAAATCCTAGCTCACAAAAATAATACTCAGCCAGCAACAAACATCTCTAATCTACCTATTTCCCCACACTCACTTATTCAATAACAACTGTGATGTTTCAAAGATCACGATTACGGCCAAGAGAGCCGATCCGAGACGAGACCAATGAACAGATGAATACACTCATTCCTTATACTTTAAATAGTTCTTGTCCATACATAGATACAAGGACCACGAAAGAAAACAATCCATCAAAATACCTACTCTATACATTACTTACAAGAAGAATAAAGATAGAATTGCAATGCTACTTGCTTAACTAGAAAAAAATGCATTTCAAAGACACAGTTAACAGTACAAAACAAAATACATTCTTCATCAGCAGTTTGCATTACCATTACCGTCTGTCATACTAACCTTTAAATGATATTCCATTGTTTTATAGTGCAGGCAGATTGCCAACCAAAATAGCCATGCACTATTACAAATCTAAATGTTACTGTACACATAGTGTACCTAGTAATACCTGTAATAATATTATAGGTACCTAGTTCGTATTATCTTATACAAATATTACCTATCTATCTTTAGCCATACTAAACTACTGCGGATAAGTAGATATGTCTTTGGATAAAGAATAAATCAGGCACCTTAACTAATTCCGCAAATAATAAGACGTTGTGTAATTCACTTCAAACAAAAAACTAACACATATTCATATTCTTTCCTTGGTAAGTGTAGTAAGTAGTAGTAAGGTAAAAATAGATTGCAATAAAAAATTTCAATACTAATTGTAGTAATACCATAAATAACAACTTACGCACGTAAATCAAGAATTTTTACTACAATTGCTTTTACATATCAAGAATTATGGGTTGTACGCAACGGAACGTGTCATATACGGTTCTAATGTGCGTAAATTTTAATTGTTTGGCAAATGTGCGTAATTGGCGACATATGGTTGTCTAAAAATACCTTTAAGCTCAGTATTCGGTGTGTAATAGTGTGTAATAACTGTAAAATGTGCACAAAAGTTTTTAACATAAATAATTGTACATAAAAATTTCTTAATTAATTGGTAGGTAACAATATTATTACAAGACATTTTGTCAAGTACCTGTCTTTCTACAATTTATCATCTAAAAATAATAATTTCAGTGCAAACAATGCAGAGGCACATAATAAATACTCTTTAATAAACTTTATTTGCTATAAAGTGTTTGTAATTGCTTGTGTTATAGATAATCAAGCTATAGATGCAATAAGTTAAAGGGTAATTGATCGGCACTCATCATTATTACATGATAAGTAAATACATAATTGTGATGAAGTAATTAACAGCCACATTCATTGGAAGCACGTACTGGTTAATATATTATGTAGAGGCAATTAAATGCTATTAATAACCAACAAAACAGTTGTTTTCTTTTTGCGAGGTAAATAATTATTAGAATTAAAATTATCCCCTTCATACCTTTGCTTTGAAGCTTTAAAAGGCGAATGTGTCTGAAAACAGTAAAAAATGTTACCGTAGACGCCGTAAAGTAGTACCTACGACCTACACCCTTTGCAGTGCAGTAGGTAGTAGGTATAGTCGTATAGTGTAAACGACTTGACGCACTAATGCATTGCTTGCACCGCACCTCATCCTTAACTTAAAGTCCATCCATATCCACACATTTCATTATTAAATACTCGCTAAACATGCTCTACTACAAATACAATATACAATAACACAACTCTAACTATCCCATAAATACAAAACTATAATGCTGCTATTATTCTTCTTCTGCTCTTTAAGCACATTAAAAATAAAGGAGTGAAAGATAACATCGAAAAATAATCACAAGTGAAGCACACTACGTGGAAGTCCATTTCTGTAGTAGTAGCAACTTAGCAAGTGGTAAGTAATAAAACAGGCAGTTACCTACGTAAAGTATAACAGGTATTTTCCTAGCGTTGTTTATTTTCAACTTGCTTTTCCGCTATATTATTTAGCCTACGATCCAACCTACCGCATATGTACCTATAAACCTAATAGTAGAGTTCTTGAACTAGAAAGAAATCGAAACCAACATTTACTATTATGCACTATGTACTAGTACTACAGTACTATATACAAGAAGAACAGCTCCATATCTGTACATGGCATGTAATATATCATATATTTATATATTAATACAATAAATACAGTACAAAACAGTATTGTAAGAATAAATTGATATAAAATGTAGGGAAATGTGTGTGTATGTGTGTGTAGATAGTAGATATTGATACAAATCACAAAAACTGCATTGAGAATACACGTCGGTCACTGCAACAATCCTAATTGTAATAAGGAATGCGCCCATAATGGCTTGATTCACATCTCGTCTCAGTCCTTTCAGTTCTCATCTTATTAAATGCTTATTAGTCTCACAAGTTGAAGTTCATCAATTCAATTCTCATGTTATTCCACGTCATTCATAGCCCTGTACAGTACTGTATGTCTTGGAAGGGCTGTCTCACCACTCTTGTTGTTCTAGTACTAGTAAGTTGTATTTTGTATTTCCATCCTAGCAGATTACAGTACAACTAGCTTTTACTATAATTCTACATACATAGTCTCACATTATTCATTATTGTTAAAGTGTTTGGTATTGCAAGCAAAAGCAACCTACAAAGGCTTTTGGACGTCCGGTAACTAATTACACGCTCCTCAAGCATTAGACAACATAACACAGCAGAGACCACGCACGAACCTACTAATATGCAAACAATAACTTTATCTTGACATCATATCAAGGGAAATACAAAGAGCATCTGATCTGATTCACTATCTCGATTATATCAATATACATTACACAGTAAGTCTAAGTGTATAACAGCACAGAGGCTTTAGTAAACAAAACACGTTCTCATACTTGTACTGTAATTTTGTCGTATGAAAAACGAGGGTCCACTTGCACAATTTAAAAGATAAAATCTTCAAAGATTTAAAAAACGAACTCGCACATACTACTAATGCATCTCCAGGCAAAATGGATTAAGAGTTTCGCTATTATTTACTTCTAGTAAACTCATTCGGCTCTCGGCTATTCGAAACTCATTGTTACACCACTTTACGGTATTTTCTTATGAAATACAAATCGTATTTACATTACAACACTGAAACTGCCTTGTGGGTGCGTATATGAGGAATGGGGTAGGAAGGACAAACCTAAAATAAATATTTTTCTTGCATAATCAATTGCAGAAATGCAAAAAGTCCAGCTTCATTGATTTCTGGGAATTGCGATAACTAAATTGTTCTTTTATTGAACATGAAAATCCAGAGAGCCTGGTATTGTTAAAGTACAATTTTTATTGTAAATAGGTAACTACTTAATTAAGATAATCAATGTATTAACATTAACACTAAACATGCAACGTAAGTACAAGTATTTGTAGATACATCAGCATTGTAAATTCAGCAGTGCGATGGAAAATACACACTTTTGGATTGGACCTTTATTATTAGTGAACCATGAAGGAAAACAAGAATCTCTAATACCTTTTTTAATGTTAACTAACTTTAAGTATAACAAAATTTAGAGAAGGTTTACTAGACTTTTATTCTGGCCACAGAAGAATGCTCTTATTCATGATTAGTTTTATTCTTCTCACTCCATGTACATACTTATAACAACAGTGTATACTGATATCGTACACAATCTTTACTTAGCGTATAAAATGCTGCATGTAGCATTTAGTTAAAATTAAGATTACCTACTACCTACTCTTCTGTTGTCATATCATGACCAGAGCATTATAAACTATTATAAAGCTTACTTACTATAGGGGAAACATTTTCAAGTGATCGTTGGACCATACATCACAGCACATTGCATTTTGAATTTGCTTGCTAAGCTTATACTACCAAAAGTATGGTATATTTACAAACAGTAGTGCAAACTGCAAGCCTATAAGCATTGCAATTTACAATTACAACAAGTCTGTATATATACTCGCGAACTTGGAGCTCAAGCTCGTCTCATCTCTTTCTTTAGCCACATGACTATCTTTAAAGATACCTACATTTACTACAACAAGTAAAGCACAAAAAGGTAACATGTACATAAATATACACAGAGGTAAATACTAGAATACAGTCTCACTGTACTTATACATCAGTAAAACAGTACAGAGCTTACTACAGACAGAAGAGAGACAAGAGAAGGCAACTCGAGAAGAACTCCTCATTCTCATCGCATACAATATCACAGGGCAAACCAAAACACAGAGAACTAAAGGAAGGTAAAGCCAAAGCCAAGTGAGTCAAAGTCAAGTTGTTGCTTGAGTCAAAGTCGAGCTCCCTTACTTAACGGCTTATATTCCATTGCTCGCCGCAGTTCTGTGAGCATCTCATCTCATCTCTCCTCATCCTCATCTCTCAACTCAACCCTTGCTTTATTACCTACATCTGCAACCCAACACACAGAAGAATCCTTCGTATTCCTAAATACACGTAAAGTAAAACAGTAGAGATCAACGCAATATAAATAATATAGTAGCTAATTCAAAACCAAACCATAGCACAAGACAACGAACGCACCAAGCCACATTACACTACACCATACAATACAATACCACACCACAACATAATACTAACCATCCCATTCTAATTCTATTCAACATAAATTCATACTCACTCACTTTACATTTACCTTTACCAACACCAACACCTCCATACACAACAACAGAGCATATCAGTATTTGTATCGAATTTGCTTAATGCATTTCATTCTCTGTGGCTCGCTCTTATCACATAACTAACTAACCCAATGCACAATCAACTCCAATATTTACATTCGCATACATTCTAAGAAAACTCAACGAGACTCCAGTTGAGCTTCGCAATTCAACAAACACTCTCCTTCCTTCCACATGGATTGACAAAAGGGTGTCACTTCTAGAATAACAGAAAATACTTAAATTGACGTGCCCTGTCTGCTCTTAAGTAAAGTGTTCTGTAATTTAAAGTGCCAAACAAAGGAGAACATACAAAAATAAAATAGTAGTGCTAATTTTACTATTGGCGAATTATTTACGTGCGTAAATATACTTTTGTGAATTGGACATTGCCAATAATTTGCTAAACTTACACAATGGAGCTACGAGGATTGCGTTCTAGATCTAAACCAAGTTTATTAAGTAGTAGTAAATTTTACTTCTCAAAGTCAATATCAGTTTCAGTATTGGCAGTGTTTCTATTTACATTTTCTAGTTTATTATCTGTATCAGATTGTGCGAAAAAACACAAACATTCCAAAGACTTGAACTTGACCGTGCATGCAGAAAGAGAAATTAATCCGTTAGAAATGCAACAACAAAATTCAACTACCACTACGTTGTCTAAATCAGGAAAAGAGAAAAATCGATCTCCTTCGAGAGTATCTAGAGATCAGGCAGCACCTAACACTAAATCTGCATCAGGAAAAACTAGCCAAGCTAAGGTGAGTACGATAATCATAACATCTCATCACCATCGCATAATTATCCAGTTTTTTATCCCTATTGTATATCTCAGCTCCTGTCATGTCATATTGAATTAGTTGACTGACCCTTAGCAAAACATACTGTTGTAATACTCTCCTAATCTTGTTACAAACGTTGGTACTTTCCTATAATCCCATCAACACGCGAAGATACTCAAAGTCAAGCTTATATGATTTAAATGTCTAAATATCTTGTAAACACAATTTGAAATTTTTAAGCACCATGTGGTGAGAGGAAGATTACATTAAGTAAATATTTAAGCATAATAAGTCCCAATATGCCTCTTCTACATACATTTACCTAACACAGGGTAAAAAATCTAAAGAAATAAATACAGTAGACATAAATATCTGTAAGAGCAGCATTATTACGCTACTACTAGAGAACATGTATGTAATATGTACAGGTATCTGAATAAGAAGGACATGTAGTCCGTCCAATTAAGTAAATTGAAATCTGACACCACACTAACCAAAGGTATCCTATAAGAAGACAATTGAATTGCTCTGTTAAGGCTTAGGAAAATAATAGAATAGTCATTGCAACTAAATCAAGAAATTATACGCAAGATTACAGAATTACAGTACAGTGCATATTGTACATGCATCCCCTTTATGTTGATTGAGATAGGACAATGATGATTTATACCATAGCTAACTAAGCCCAGACTGCCTTGGCTAACCTCAAAATATATTCACAATATAATGAGAAAACGGCTCTAGCTGCAATCTGCAAGCTGCAAGCAATCATCATCCCATCGGATATGATGCAACAGCTCAGTAATGCAAATTCCTTTAAAATTTTAAACTAAGAAAGTTCCTATACGTATATTATAATGATACACGCTACACAACAACCGAAATGGTTGAGACTTTAAGACTATAGCTATGGTTAGCTTGCTTATGCTTAGGTTGCCTTTGACTTTGACTTGGACATCAACTCGTGTCGTGTCCCTTCACACTAGTATTACATCGTCGTCGTGTTTTGGAGCTACAAAAAGAGACACAAAAGGAATGTCTCTTCTAATGTTGTACTTATTTACATATAAGTTATATACAATCAGCATTTTATTCTTAGCTAGTGTAATGATACAGATATATGAGAGACACCCTTCTTGTAACAAAGCCATACAGTACAGTAAACAGTAGCTTTGTTAGTGTGTATTTGCACACATTGTCTGTGGCATGTCTTCTGCTCCATTACGAAAAATCTCATCTAGATCCTGCGGCCAATCTCATCCTATCAACATCTCTTCTTCCGACTTTTAGGAAAGTCGTGACGAGCTGGAAGGAAAAATGATACTTTAGTTGGCTCCGTTGACTTTCATATCCCACAACCTTGTCATATAACAACGCAGTAGACACTAAAACTAACTTATGCAACGTAATGTAAAATAACAGATCAAATTTACCACAACAGACTTTGAATTGCAGGTATATTAAGAATAATATATACGTAACGTGTATAAAAGTAAATTCTCGGATAGTATGTAGGTACTTTATAATATGTAAACAGGGAAAGGTTTCGTATGATTACTTTAAAAGGATTTGTTGAGGAAGAGTGCCTATGCTATGTCTACTACACTACAAATGCAAAACAATCAGCTTTATGAAGTCAAGTCAGGCAAAGCTGAGTGAGTGTATTATCGCAGAGATGAAATCAGCCAGAGTGACGACAGGTAGAGCAAGGCAAAAAAACGTCAACTTCCCCGTCTTACCAAATTAGCCGTTTCAGTTCAGATGAATTCTTCTTTTATCATTATTCCATAAAACTTTTCTTTCAAAACTTACTTTAGTACATACGATATTGACAATAACATAAAATTAATATATATTGTAGGTGTTAGGAATTAGTTGACATTTATATCCAAAATGTATTATTTTCTGTAGTCATTAGAGTCATTACTTATATTAGGTAGTTCATGTGTCACATTGTTAGTTTCCGAATTCCTGCTTAAAATCATGAAATTCTTCTGAATTTGCATTTTCTGATTGTTTATCAGTGTTACCTAAGTTAAGATACGAATCGTCTGTAATGTGAATGAAGCCGTTCGGCGAGCTAAATTATTGTACTAGCCAAATGTGAATAGTACTCACAAATACACTGAAATGAAAGATGTACATAAAAAGTTGAGTCAAACCTAACGAATAACAAATCGGTGGTGGATGAATACCGTTATTCGCTACATTATGACATATAAGTATATACATACATAAAGGACATACTCACAACAAGGAAAAACAGTGTTACTAAAGTATAGACCGTCGTGTTATAATTCATAATAAAATGTGTGTGCATCGATGTAAGTGTAGTAGTTACAATTATAAATATTCCAAACAAATTATCATTGCATAAGTGAGGGTGCGTGTATTTGCATTGTATTGTTGGCCTAGCATTTGCATAAAGCAATCCCGCTGCAGGAAAATGTTCTCCCCTAGCAAATTGTATTGTATTGCATTTATCTCAACTTCTCAACGAATGAATTACTATATGGCAGTTTCAAAGCTGAAATAAATAATCGAAATTACAGAAAGTATAGCAGATCTTATCGTAGAGTACCTATTATAATATTATCTTAACTAATTAGTAGAAACAAATCATTTTGACTTGTCTTTTGATGAATTACAAATGTTCTTACGGCATATTTGGTGTTAGCTCCTACTACTGTTCCTTTTTGTCGCATTTAATCAGCCGTTAATTAGATATATTACATAATGCCAGCAAAGCAAATATTAAGCTAGGAAACCCCTATAAAGAAAGAGCAGGAACAGTACGAAGATAGCAATCTAACAATTGCGTTCGTGTATTTAGGAGTATACTCTTCTTAACTTGGTTAAGTGTTGCACCTTTAGTCATAAAAGGAGCAGGACCATTACTAATGTTGCGTCTGCAATTCGACAATTCTACATAAATAAATTAGGTACTGTTTTGCATAGGTATTACATAGCTATCTGTGGCTTCTGTACAATGATGGGATGTAGTTACAGTACAACTAGCCGAAATTCAGCTAAAACACGTAATATGGGACTTACTTTGTATGGGTAGCTGTTTTACATACTCACTACGTGAATATATTATAAGTAGAGAACTCAGATTCAGAAACAACTAGTCCTGGGACAGTATATTCAAGATATGTATAAGTAAGCTAAAGGGAAACCTTGAAGAGAAAAATAAAATGACTCCATTCGTCATTTGAGAAGGACAGAGGAACGGACAGTGGAGTGATATCAACTCACGAGACGGAAGGAAAAAGAGTCAATTTATTTCTCACATTCTCATCCTCCACTACTGTAATGCAAAATAATCTACAAAGCAAACACACACACCACGCAGTGACAGATACTCTCTCATTGTCTGTAAAACAACACATAAATACACAGCTAATCTAAATCTTATTTTCTTCCCTTCATTTTCCTTTCTTTGATCACGACCATTTCATTATTTCCCCAGTTGACATTCTCAAACGCTGCGTCCTAGCCTAGTAGTCCTACCTATGTGTATCATACAAATAGGTACATCATAATGATACACACACGATACGGTGTTTGTTAGTTAAAGTCAAAGTCACCTTAAATTATGCACTAGCACTACACTACAAGAAGTACAGCTACATTACATACAAACAGAGAATAAGGATTCTTCTTAAAATCAGTACGGCATGCAGAAAGGTATAACTCTTCCGCTTTACATTTTACATCTGCTGAATGACAAACTTACATCTAATATCTTCTTCCGACTTCTGCCTAATTCCGTTTTGTTTAAACGATCATCCTCCTGCCATTAGTATCTTTCTACTACACCTAAATACATGTACTTATCCTTAACAAGTAAGCATCGTAGCTCCTGCATTAGTACAACTAAATCTTTGAACCGATTAAATGGTCGTAACCAATGCTTATACCTTATACTTAAACAATTCACACCGCCTTCCCTTAACCTTTACTATGTATCTAGCATGCATCCAATTCACTGCCTATAAGAAAACCATTTATTAAAGTCAATCTCGTTGAACATTTGTTAGTACTACACTAATGCAAAAGTATATAAGAATTAAGAAGGTAGGTAAGTATAGGTATAGTATAGTATAGTTCCTTAATAATTATACCTAGATATTGGATGTTATGCTACCATTATAAACAAACTCACAGTTTAACTTTGAGCCAAAGTCAAAGAAATAAAATTAAGTAAACCAAGTAAAGCAGAGGGAAGGAAGGCGAAGTAAAATGATAGCCATTTCAAAGTACAGATATCTGTACGTGGTATTCTTATGCAATGAAATGCAATGGAAACTGTCTTTGGACTGATGACCGCAGGTGTTATGTTATGTTGTCTGTTACTGTTACGTAAGACGTAACTCCTTGCAAAAAGCTTTACTATCTGTAGCTTTACTTACTAACACTAACAACCAACACCAACTATCTATTTTGCATTGCATTCTTCTTCTATAATTCTCTCCTAAATAAATATACATTAGACAGATGAGTGAGATAGATAGAGGAAAGAAGAGATCACTTCTTCTAAGTTCTGGTTCCTTCCGGGCCAAGAAATAAAATACACCGTACACATAAAACCTTCGACAACATAAACATAGACAAACAGAACATCACATCAGTCTTGCTACAGTTGAGTTTGAGTCTCACTCCTTTATATATAGCATTGTAGTGTTGTATAGAATAATAATTTGCAGTTTGTCACTGGAAAAGTTCACACCTTTTGGACTCATTCTCTATGGTGTCTGACCCTTAGCTTTTCCTTCATCCCAAAACTCAAGTTCAACAAGTCAGAACGAATCGAGAGTCAAGGTAAATTATAAATAAAGTTGAGACGTCTGCTTCCCCATGCAATCATGTTACTATAAAATAACTATAACTATATTTGCTATACAGTATACAGGAATTAGGAACTAAACTAAATACGGATACACTTATTATCTCTGCTTTGCTATCTCTATTAGATTATCTTATTTTTGTTGTGTTGTGGCTACGGATATCGTTATAATCTTGGTGGGGAACTTCAGTTATCTTCAATCTACGTTAGATACAGATATAATCCAAACTTTCAAAGTAAACCTATATAATAGTGTTAGTTAGCCCTATATTAGTTAATAGGTCTCCTTTTGGCAATAAAATAGGCAGAAATCCTAGTAATAGCTCTGTAAATGTAATGGGACGCTTCGTTACGTTATGTTACGTTGTGCTATGTCATGACAGAAAAACGATTACATGTTTTTCATTTTCGTTTCCAGCGTAGCCTAACTGAACTCGAATTCAAACTCCTTAGCCATGTTGTCTATGTATCTGTGATACATCTGCATCTTTCCTCTATCTTGTCCAATTGTAAAATAAAAAGTCCACTCTACTCTAAAAATCCAATCCAATCCAATCCACTTACAACACAAAAGTCAAGCCAAGTCAACTTAAACATCAAAGGTGGTGCATTGCATATAATAAGATCCTCTATTCTTTCTTTACTTTACATTTTACCATTTACAATTTACATTAGCACACAATGCAATGCAATGCAAGTACAATTTACAATACTTACAGTACCTCCACCTTTAATTTTCAATCTCTTTCTTTCAAGTGTTATTCTAGCGTAAAACCAAATGGTGTTTTTAACCTGGCTCACTGACTGTTCCTCATATCTTCACTGTAATGTGCACTCAAGGCAATAAAGTCAAACTAAATCCTACATATAACACACAGTCGCATGTAGCAACACTTTTATAATACAAATATCTGCACATCTTACAACAATGCCATTCCATTAGCATTTCAAGCAGTTAAAAATCTCTATAATAATAATGCACTTACAATTTGCAATTTTGAACCATATAGTACATCGTACGTATAACAGTTGTATTCTTATACTACAAATACGTAACAAACTAAACTGTACATAAATACTCAACATGTAAGATTGTAAGTACAAAAGCAAAGTGAAGCATATTAGTAAAATAATGTTCTCTCCACTTCACTAAAGTACACATGAAACATGACAGATATTGAAAACGGAAGAGCAAAAGGCAAAGACAATTTAGAATGATAGGAACATCATCATCATAATCGAGTTCAATAGCATCATCAAATGGAGCGGCTCAGATGGAATGGAGCTTAGCTCACAATCAGACACTTCAATGCTTTCGCAATTGAGCCAATTTCAATAGGCAGGCAAAACCCAGCCAAGCCACCTTCATCATTTTTGCTCTCTGCTCTCTTTTCTACAAACTCACTGCACATTACTACACAGAAAAACAAATCTTATAACGAACATAACCTACGTAACCACGTAAATTGTACATAGGTTAACTAACATGAACAATCTTTTAAGTATCTCCATCTCTATGTACTATACATTTGTAATTTTAATCCTAATATCTCCAATCTACCTACAATTTATAATATCTATAATACTTTCACCTCTTACTTTACTTTACTTTACTTGTTCTCTAAAAGTTAACCAACACCAACCAACATCCTACCTACTTACTACTTACCTATCTAATCTATGTGCATATTGCAAAGAGTTAAGAGTTAAGGTTAAGACAGTTAAGAGTAAGACAGCAGATTAGATAATTACAAGATCATCCTTAACTTATAGCTTAGGTATATAGGGCGCATTTGCTCATCCAAATTATAATCCATCCTCTCTCTCTCTCTCGAACAATAAAAACGAAGAAATTTTAATTTGCTCGCCTAAATCCACTGAACATCAATTACGAAGAGAGTTTGTTTTACTTTAGCAGACCACAGGAAATTACATCGCCAATTTAAATCAATTTCAGACATTTTCTTTCCATTCAGTTAACTGCCCTCTTTAACTTGAAGAGCATCCTAAAATCGACGCACCTAGCCCCATCCTTCAATTTATGACGTGCTATTAATCTCCTAAGTAAATATTAAAACACTTTCCATCATTTCAAATCAAAACGAATTCAGTCTGACATCCTGTTGGAATTCTAATACACATACTATAGATATAGCAAGGTCAAATCCATTATTACTTTCGCTAGTTAAAATAACACGACAAACCAATCATCATAGGGTCGTGTACTTTACATCTGATACATAGGTACTTACTGACTTTTCAATTTACAATACGTATTAATGCGTTACAAATAGAGCGCTTTTGAATTGCATTGGGTCGAGTTATTGACTTAATATTTTTATAGTGAGAGGTTAAAATTACTATTACAAAAGGGCATGTGTACATTGTACATTGTACTAGTACATTAGGGAGTTTGAATTGTAATCTAATTTGCAATTTGATATTACACCGATCCTGCGGCAAATTGGTAGTAAATTATTAAAAAAGTGAAAATTAATTCCCAATTTTTATGGCTACACACACATGGATAGATAAATCAAATCTACTTGGAAATCACATTTATTACTTTCCAAGTACATTGCACCGGAAAAGGAGACATTATACAGATATCGTAAGTAAACAACGGATAGGAGTGTTTGTTTATTCGCAATATACTATAGCATTTTTTCAAAATGGTAATAACTTGGAGAAGCAAATATAAAAATAAATAAATTGTTACTTTCAAATTACAACGCAAATTGAAAAAGATTTGGTTAAATGTAATTTACAAGATCATAATACACATTGCAGATAAATCTCTTGCCCAGTTTAGTTTTTCTCGCCTCGTTGTCTTTGCCGTTGTATTTAAAATATATTGCAGAAAAGTGCAATAATATGAATTTAAATTTGCAATGTGCCGTCACCATAAAATGCAACGCTTACAATAAGTTATTTTAGAACTGCACCTTGAAAATCCGCTTTAATAGCAGCAGGTCAAAACAGACACACAGTATGTGAGACTTGTCTAAATGCATACACTACATTTTCCTACAGCAATCCAAAGCAACATTCGCAAAAATAAACGGAAGTGACAATGGGCTCCATAGGGGATCATTTCATGATCAAATTTTTCCAATAAATTTTATCCTACACATTCATACAGTTAGGTCCTATGACTAAATATTACTGTAAATATTGTTGTTAAGAATTTAACTCAATTTCAAGCAGATGCTTACCACTTAATAGTGTTACTAAACAGTTTCATACCAATCTGTTAGCACCTGTTAGCTAACAAAATATTTACTAATAAAATTCTCATTAAAACTAATGAGGACCGGCAGGATGCATAGTATAGGTAATTTATTTATTATATTATCCTCATTTTATTCCTCCTAATCATAGAGATAAATATTTGAGGGAAGATCTTCCTGCAACAACTGTTGTATTTGTAAGTAATTTTCCATTGTACTTATTACGTATTGATAAACGTTCAATAAGGTTTCCTTATTTGTACATAAGTAAAAAGAGTTAGAAGATCCACGTTCGAGAATCTTGTTATGAAATCAAATCATACATAATATAGTACATGTTTGTTTATTTACCTATGCAAATTCATACGTAATTCCCAACGGTACCCACACCTCAGAAACCACAGAGATCTAACTACTGATATTACATTTATTATTTATGAATTTCGCTAACCTAAAACATCTTCATTTCCACACTCGATACTCGCCCCTTTCTTTTTCTTACATGAATATACCTCCTTCCTTTTTTGTTATACACTCAGAAAACTTATTATTTATGTTAGGTACATACAGTTGCTTTCCTTCTATTCAAAAACATTTTAGTATGCACAGGAATGTCTATTATGCAATAATAATTTGTTAAACGTGTACCATAATCTACTAATCGTCTAATGTACTGTACTGTATAGCCCTACACAACACAAACAGTATTTACTATTTACATTACATATTCAATATTCCGTAAAACTATTTCACATATTTGTATTTCTCCGTATCTGGATTCCTTTCGAGTTTTAATTTTACAGTCTTTACTATTGTAGCTGTAGACATTCTCCTACACACTGTATATTAAGAATACAGTAACTACCAATAATACTTTTAAGAAATGCTTTGCTTGAGTTGCTCGGGATGTATGGCCCGATTATATCGACTTGATTGATAAGATAAGGAAGCACCACTATTTTCTCTGAATTCATCTATTCCCCATGTTATGTTTGTGTGTAGGCAGCTAGGCAGTAGGCAACAAGAAGAATGCAAATGCAAATGAATGAAAGGCAGAGAATACATTTAATGTGATTAACCAATAGAGACTACAAACATACCGTAAATCAACACAAAAATAAACTTCCTACATTTACATTACATTACACAGAGATAGAGAACTTGAGCCGTTGAGCGTGAGCTACGTGTAGTATGCATTTGTATATAGCTTGGCTCAAGTCAAGATTTTAGAATTAGATTGACTTGGCTATCGTTCGTGCCAAACGCTGTCAGCAATCAAGATCAGCTTTACCTTCCTGACCTAATAGTTCCTCTCAATGAACATGTCAACTTAGATTGAAAATATATGTTAACTCAAAAAGAATGTTTACTTAAACGTTATAAGGGTATATGGATTTCGTTGGAATATAAAGTTTAGTTTACACTGAATTATACAAAGTAAATATAAATCTACGTAAGAAAGGATAGAATTGCACGTATTTAGGTAATTGAATAGAAAGGCGAAGAAGGCGACGCATCTTTTACAATTGTGTGAATTGCAAAGTCCAAAAATTCAGATGCAGTGAAAAACAAACTTGGGATGGGAAAAGTGCGAAAGGTAGAATCCTAGAATGTTCTCACTATGTATTGAGAAAAAAATCAGTCCACCCACATGTCCTTACAATGCAATGACTTTGGACTTTTCACACAAGCAATATATCTACAATCTCATCTTTCAAATGTTAGCACAGTCCAAATGTAATACATTTACAATATTCTAAATCAGGTAACCACCAGAGTGGTAAATAGTAGGCACCTACTTAGGTATCTCCATAAAAGTGCATTCACATACAATAAAATAAACACTTTTGCAATTATATACGCCTTCCTATATGGGATACATTCAAGATTATATATCCCTTGTGCGCAAACGATCTTAAGTAACTTTGTTTTGTATTATCCCAGAAATGCTATACATATTTGCATTTAATTGCGCCTAATAGAAAGAAACGTACCTACTATAATAGTGAAAGATAATTAGAAAAAACGTAAAAAATTGTACACTTACATTCATAAATCATTTATATAGCGAATAAAACAAATACATAGGTACAGATATAAAATGCCTACAAATGTAAACAATTTTATTCACATACATATATGTATGCGTGTGTACACACATAAAATAAATAGATGAACGTGAGTAGTATGCCCCAATACACTCTCAGAATTAGAATCATTAACACAATAAAACACTTCTCGCTCATTTATTTGATTGACACAGAACAAACGAGGAATAAACACTCGACAGAAGTTGGAAACGCTGCTGTGCCTGGCCTGGCCTGTTAGAACTGTTGAGTACTTAATCTTGTTCCTTTCTGCACTTATGCAAAAAGTAGAGCCAAACCAAATCCCAACCCAAACTCAAGTCAAAACCATACATTACATATCGTTAGCTAAGTAAGCACAGCACACAAAAATATAATTTACATATGTATGCCTATAGAAGCGTGCTTCAATATCTGCACACAAGTAGGCATACATCCATAAAAGTTGAGAAAAAGAACCGTTTTGCGATTTGATAGTAGAGTATCGCATTCCTCCTTCTTAGCATAGTATTTTAATCTTCCTTTACTCAGCCAGCCCAGCTTAACGTAATATAATATAATATGAAATTTAACTAAGTTTAGGTAACAACCAACACAACATGTACATATATTGCGTGTATGTAAGCTATGATGTTAGGCATTATTAACTTACTTAAAGTATAATGCTAACTAACTGCTACACACCGTTTGTATTCATAAATAACTAGAGAAATCCAAATCACTGCAGTACAGTCTACAGTCTACAGAGCATCTTCTTCCTATAACTAAAGATAAGTAAGTACACAGAAAAATGTCTATAAAGCCAACATTTCAGTTTACACCTGTAGTTGTAGTGTACTGTGTAATGTACTCAAGTTATATAGATAAGTAGTAGGATTGTAAGAACGGAACTTGTGTACACGTTCACGCATGGCCTACCATATTATACAATTGGCATAGCAAAATAAAGAAGATCCTTATACAGCTATTATGTACAATGCAGCATCTCAGGATTCTTTAAGTACTACTACTACGCTATGCACTTTGATTTACATCAACATCAGCTCTTAAACTTATATATAAGTATATAGTAGGTACGCATTTTGCATATTATTATCCACCTGCTCGTCTAAATGTCTTCTCTATAAGCAAAGATAATAATAATACTTAATACATAGGTATATACGTCTAATACTTTGAAGATAGTAATATATTTAAGTAAGTATCTGTATAAGTACATTATAAATAGAGTGCTGAAGTTGAATGTGAAGGAATTGTTCTTTTTAGAGTAGATAGTAGAGTAAAGAGTGCTTTTATTGTAAACTGTAATGCACACCAAAATGCGAATAGGACAGGACACAATAGGAACATTGTAAGTACATAAATAAATACATTGTTGTGTGCATCCAAATTCAACATACATTAGTTACATGCTATATAATAGTTAAGTTACAAGTTTAAGTTACTTAAAAGTTATTGAGGTTTGAGCATTTGAGCATTGGATAGGTATTTCATAGTTTTAGAGCAACCTTCAGGATGATGAGGATTATACATAGAAAGACGAAAAAGAACTAGAGACCCACATCCAGCGAACCTGTACAATTCAATTGTTTACTTTTGGAATTCTTCTTGGTCTACCTCTTATTGATGAGGGGAATTCTAAACGTAAACTGCTAAACTGAAAAGATATTCAGAGGCAGATGAAAAACAAAACTCAGAGAAACCGCAGGTAGCCTTGCTTAATGCTTACCTATTCTGCACTTCTGTGCTAAAGACTTGTAGGAATTCCATACCCGCACTGAACTGACTGCCAAAACCAAACCAAAGCAACTGTACTCAACCCGTAGTTAGACTACTTACTTATTTAGCCTTACTTTTATATAAGCAATATGTCCTAGCTGCCAAGTGCGTGTATCTTTCGCTATATTTATAGTAATTGTCAATCTATCTATACAACTACAATGGTACAACTTAAAATAATAGGTTACTGAATCTGTCGTTGCATTGTGATAATTGTATTTATGACGTTTACATTTATATACAGAAAGCAAAGCAAGAAATGTAATATCATCCTCATCCTGAGCTCACTGACTCACTGAGTTCAACTTCAACTTCAAATTCAATTCTCTCGATTTAGCCATTTAACCAAACCCTAGCATACTCTAAATATAATAATAACTTTAAAACTGCGTAAATGCTAAATCTGTTATTATGGCAGATAGCAAACCGCCAAAACGTTACACACAGTCACAGTCATGTCAGGTTGAGAATGTGGAGTACTAGTACATTACATTAGTGCAAAAGTCCTAATGCAATGTAAACACTTACATACGATACGTCATACCAAAAATTCATTCAGCAATAATACAATACCTTTTTAACTTACTTAACATTACATAACAGAACTCGCTATAACTAACTAAGCTGTAATTGCTTCGTTTCAGATTCTTTTTCTGCGAACCACAACTGTTTCCCTCTGTTCGTTTTATGTAATTTAACAGCATGCTACTATTTTTATTAACGAAATTTACGTTACTACCCTAAAAACCTAGCACCTACACATTTTTAGCCAAAACCTTAATTTCTTCGCATTTTTAAGTACTTATATTTATTATAAAATCAACCCCACTGCAAAATCTAAATCGCATGCAAGCTACTATTGGAACATACATACCTACAATTAGCCGAATTTCTCAAAAACGCTCTAATGTGTCTGCCGTCTGCATGAACTTAATTGTACAGTTGTTACAATTGCACTAATTATTTTAAAAAGTAAGGATTAACAAATAAAAAATGAAGTATTTGTCTAAATTACTTTCCCACAGGTTGGAAAAAATGTACGAGGCAAAGCCACCGTGAAAAATAATCTAGTTACAGTAGAGTCTACGAAATTAGAGTAGAAAAACTGAATAAACTACTATTTATTAGCTACTACTCATTGTTGCAGAGTGTGTACGTGTGTGCACATGCATACAGCAATAGTGGAATGCATAATTGAGGAGAATCAGTGCGAATTGCACGTATCACTGGGAAACAGCGAAGAGTTCGAGTGGAGGAACTAGATAGCACAGTGCAAAATAATTTTACACTGTTACGATGTACATTAGTGATAACTTGTTTCATTTGATGGTTAAGCCGTGGTACTATCCTATACAGATAGAAGAGAGAGAAAGAGATTACAGATTACATACAGATAGATCATAGTATTAAGTAGTAATAAAATAAAGTAACAATATTAAATTAGGCACATAATATCTGTATAGTAACTTTTAGCTTTAAGATGTTGTGATGACGTAGTACAGTAAAGCAAGTTGTTGATGTTGATGTTGATGTTACGATATGATTATTATGATCTAGTGAAACATATACATATAAATAAGAAAGAAATACAAAGAAATCTAATAATAATTCTATTCTAACGTTGTCTTCTTTTGAATGAACATTTCAGCAATCGTGGTTAGCCGTGGCAAGTGCAGTGGCTCATTCAGCAGCTACCGAAACGAATCATCAACTTCCTATCGGAGATGATTCTAAGCCGACCAAGTACCACTACTACCCTCATAACCAGCACTTGTATCTTCTTCCAGAGTGTGCCACACAGCAGGTACGTATATGTCTATACAATACCTACCTAAATAAATAAAATACATACATACCATACCTTCCTCTTAATAATCTCTCACAATAATCTCATCAGAACACAATGGAAATCTAAGTCAGTCAGTCAGCAAGACACTGGCTTGGCTTGGCTTAACTCCCCTATCTCTAATACTCTGTAATAAATTGAAGCAAATAAACTTCTATAACTAACAATTCTTCGAAATTCTGTTTAGTTAGCCTACTATCATTATTATTACTTCACACTTTTGACTTTGCACTGTAGCAGACTAACGAGCAGTAAAGCTAGAGCAATTTTTTACTTAAGGACAATACGTAGCAAACAATATCATATTTAAAGATAAGTTAATACACAGATGCTTAAGTTGCTACCGGTACGATATAGATTATATAAGTATAACGTAAATCCCTATTAAAGCTCTTATCTGCAAATATTTCTTAAAAGTTGATACTTACTAGCTCCCAAATTATAGTTTAGGAATTTTTCGGAATATGAAACATGTATGTAAAACGGTCTAATGCTAAAATATGTCCGTAGCATAAAATCCAAAAATTTTAAAGAACAATTAAAAATAATGTAATTATATAGAATCGTTGTTTATTGTTTAATTGTACAACCATTAAGTTTGTACATACAATCAGTCCGTCCTGAATATGAAATCTCTGTACGAATTTTGCATTTTTCTTGGCATTCTGATTCTTGGATGGAATTCTGTCTTTTAGGAATTTTACATTTAGGCATTTGACCATTTCACCGTATAACTAAAAATACTAATCGAATTTATTTACAATAATAAGCATAATATGTAGGTTTCGATTTTGCTGGCTTGTTTTTGCTATTGTTAACTTTTGAATTTTTTTAACCCCTGCATTATTTTAGGATCTACGGTGCAACATCAGTATTATTTACCTTTCTGCTATAATATAATACATTAAAGCTTAATATAAATGTGATTTAGATGGCTATATAATATTTTGCTACAGACTGCTGACCGAAGACGCAACAATGCACTTTATTTGATTTATTTAGCTCTATAGAAAAACTTACTTTTCTGCTTATCAGTCAGTCAGTAGGAACAGATTTAGCTAACGAAACAAGAAAGAAATCCGCTCCTTGTTTACATCTGCTATATAAAACACCTACTCATAAGTACCTATTATATCTTTACGTAGTAGTAAGTAAAGTAAAGTATGTAGTATCAATAGCACAGCAGACAATTCTATTGTTTGGTTTGTTACGTATAATAAATCTGTAGGTACTGCATTTGTCTGCATTGCATCCTCGAAATAAATCTTTATAAAATTCTTTAGGTCACTATATTAGTTGTGTTGTTTGTAGTCAGAGTCAGAGTAGGAGTAACAAGTCTGGTCTGGCATGTCTACTCAGGTTACTACATTTGTGGCAGTTATCACGTACACAAATAAATACAAAAACTACAGTTGTCTTAACTGCCAACGGTAAAAATGAAGATTTTGATGATGTATGAACTACATTTGCAGCCTAAAGATTTCTCATGAGTTTACAATTTACATTTACTAATTAGGATGAAAGTTGTTGAGAATCTGTTTACAGAAACACATGTTTCTACACATAATCTACATTATTTATACATGTTTCGGTATCTATTACAATACGCATACAATTAATTCATTCATACCCAAACTGGTGCCAATACCTACTACCTACCAAACAAAATCAACTTTCTTATTGTTAATACATAAATTGAGATCATTAAGTATTAGAATTAATACCCAAGTTGTTTTGCTTATTACAGGTTTGTAGTGCGGTGTATTTACGTCTGAATTACAGTCAGCCGTTGTGTGCCTGTCCAAATTTTCATGAGCCTTGTTCTGTTAGCACAAGAACTGATGATCGGCATACGATACCTTTAGTAACTGGATCTCAATCTCAGGTAAACAATTCTTTATGTGACAATAACTCATCCTAAATAAATGGGGATATTGCATTACTTATAATTTAATTACTACTCTCTCACAGCAGTTTATTATTAACATTGATTGTGTACGTAATTTATATTAATAGTACCTTTTCCCTTAACTACCTCACATTTCACATAATAATTATAATTACATAGTGCTCCTTGCTTTAATCATTCACCGATACAAAGGAGTAGATTAGATACTCTTTGCTCAGTCAAAATTACCATCGTGGAAACTTGTACTACCAGTAGTGGTATGTGGTTGGTACGTGAATTGGTAAACTGTGTGTATATTCTTAATATAGGCAGTTGAGGCTGGTATAGAATAAACTATTAGAGCTAACAAATATGGTTAGAATATGGTTACGTTAATGTTAGTTTATAAGGAAATGAATGAATGTGTGATAACGATGGGTCGAGGGAATTCTGTAAGCTACACAGCACAGAGATTTAGTAGTAAATAAGTATCATAAGTAACTCAAATGAAATGAATCACGACGAGATTGAATTAAAGTGTACCGAATAACCTGGAAAGTCATTCACAGGGATATCGACATAATCAGTACAGTAACACGAGTGTCGTATACAAAAACGTCTATTAATCTGTACAATAGCAGAGTGTATTTGATTACTATGATGACTAATGCGTTATTTAGTCAGGTACATAGGAAAGCTTAATATTGTTACAATTAGCTAAGCTTAAACTTCAAACTAAAAGATTGAAGTTCCGAAGGTATAAGTATATGTGTATCAGTGTCGTAATTTGGAAACATTAAGCCACACTAACGTAAGGAGTAACTATTTAATATTAAAGTAAAGCTATGTATGTAATATCATGCATTCCCATGCACCTAAGATGTGCTACACACATTTATGTAGTTTAATTTTAACTTAAATTGCGATTGCATACATGTGCTAAAACTATTGGCTATGCAATGCAATAGCTGTATCAAACTTCGTTTTATTAGCATTAGGATTTAGTGAGTTACTTTATTATATTAGTGCATTACACACTTTATGTGGATTGAATAGAATCCGAATGTAATTTAGAGAAGTGTTTGTAGAACCGTATCAGATGGCACATTTTCAGCATTATAGCATCATTACGTACCTATTGTGCAGTGTCATGGCTAAGTAGTACTCCATCCTACATCCATCTCAATTTTTATTGCTACACTTGAATGAGTCAAGATTCAAGATCGAAAAGTCAACTCAAGTTTCGAGTATAGTTCTATTCTGATTAAATGGCCCATGACCTTCTCACCAAAATCCTATCCTCCTCACACCTCAACATTCAATTCATCTCATCCTCATCGTCCTCATTTACAACTCTTTAAAATATCCTCAGAAGATTCCTAAATATTTTACGCTCTGTGCCATTTGGCATCAGATCACATCACACTTGGAACGAACGTAATAAGTATTTATCTTATATTTAGTACAAAGAGTACGGAGGTAACCTGTTTTTCGCTCTTACAGCTTAAGATTCCATAAGCGAATGAATTAATGCTTGCAAAGATTTTATTAATGGATGTTAGTTTAATTGCCATGTCTATGTCTACTAAGCGTCTGACAATTTTATTGTAATTATTCATTGCCAACATCAAGATACAGATCTTTACTTGCACATCTACAATTAAATGTATCGATCTCCCTAAGATAACAATATTTTATGAGGATTCATATTAAATTAACACAGATAAATTGTAACACCATACTTAAATGCATGGTGTAATGTAAGCCGAAGCTTTACTTTAGATTATTACGTAATATACAAGTAGATGAAATCAAAACTGGCGTATTAACAAAGTAGAACTCAATTAGCTTACTTTTTACCACACCACAACATCAAAATAATATTATCAAGATAGATTTGTTAAACCTTAATCTCTAATCTATTTATTAATCCCACATAATTAAATTTCATGTGTAGACTTGTAGAGTGTAGATTTCTTTACCGATTACCGAGATGATAATTTTATTAGAAGTTTTACCGGGATCTAAAATAAATTTCATTGTAGCTATTACACAATTTTAAGGTTAACACAATAATAAATAAATTAGGTCAAGATCACAAAGCACAGCCAAAATCATAACTAAAAATACTATTACATATGTAATGCACATACAGAAGCATCCTTTGCGCTTCTTTGAAATTAACTGTATTCTAGATGTGTAATACATTACGCAACAATACGTAAAAGTCCTACGTAGGCTAGGCACAGATATTAATTTCAATACAATGCAATAGATAGGACTATATTAATTGTAACATAAAGACACTAAATAAAATACTTTTAAAAAACGGACCAGACGTAGACACTAGACGAACAGTATAGCAATACTACATGCATCACTGTAAACGTAAACTCAGTAAAACTCATCAATCGTAAATTGGAGCAAGCAATTTGTGCTGTATTAACTAACCAGCAGGAAACTCTATTAGCTAACAAAGTAGTGCCACTTATTTCTGCTACCATTAAGCTCACTCAATACTACTCTCAATTCAATGTCGCAATCGCCACGAGACTTTATTTGGATTTTGGGACAGTACAACAGTTACTGTTGCTATTTAGTTGCTATCAAGTAACAAAGCTAAAGCTACTATATAATATTTTCAGTTTCCTTTCTTTCAATATCAAAGTAGGCAGAAGTACAACACCGAGATATTGCACAAACAGATATAAACAATGTAGAGTAGGTATTCTAGTAGTAGCCTATATGTAGTATTTATGTATATACAAGTAGTCTTTCTTACCAAAAATTATTTGTATAACATAGGACGAGTTTGCTTCTTGGACTTTTTTTATGTACACTGACTTGCCCGAGAGCAGTATAGGTATGCTTAAGTAATGTAATGCGTACAATACCTATTTTTAGATATTCATTTGCAAATCTCTGAACTGTTCAATCTGTCACCTTAATCGAGTCTACTTAACAATTAAGGCATTCCATCGCGTCTTCGCTTCTATCTTAATCGGGAACAAGCACCATTGCTGTGCTACACTGACATACTGACTGCGGCTGCCTTAACTAAATGAGAATGATATCATTGATCTAAATAGTCAAACTTTTAGCTTATAAACTTATAAATGTTTCGATTACTTATATTGCAAAAACAAATTTTCTACAAAGGATGTATTGACAAGGGAGGAAAATACGTATTAAACAAAATACCAACTGAAGGCCTTCACAATCTTTAGTCTCAAGAATTGCTTTATTGCTCAATATTCATCCGTTAATTTAATTCCAACCCATACTACAATCTTAAACGAAGTTACAGTAATCTTCAGCAACTTGTTCCAATTTAGGAATTTTTTGATGAAAAGGTGTGTACTAAGTAAAGTACTAAGGCGAGCAAAATATAAATACAACATAAGATAGCCAAAACACAAGCCTATCTGCTACTTCAACTTCACTCCTCTTCGCATTTCCAAATATTAACCTGGCGACATACTGGAAACATTTACTGTACTTAGATTTACACAAGCCATGTAAAACCGAGGCGTTTACGATCAGAAATAAGAAGCCTGGGAAGTTTTCTTTTTTACTATTATTAGCGCTTAAAGTGCAAACAAAAAATCAGTCCATTCATAGCCCACCTCTAATTTACGTGGAATCTCATTCAGTTATCCGTACGGACAGATAGAATGAAATGAAGGATTTACCGTTGCGCTTGCTTCTGAAATACGACAGAAATGACATGACAAAGCTGAACAGTATGCAATGCAGGACACTCCAAATCAGGCACGCCGAAGAAAAGTACGGCACAACCACAGTACATAACATTACAATTACAAGTCACAATTTGTCCTTGTCATACCATTAAATCTATTAGATTAAAACTACTGAACAATTAACGAGTTACTTTACCTCTATGTCCCACCAAGCTTCTTTTAAAAAACTCATCAAGAAACAGTATGTTTGTTTTGTGCAAAATAAATTAAATTTTGCCTGATCGTATCTGCAAATTCATCATTTCTTTCCTATAAGGTACTTTTATTTCGGTAGCACTAATAAACTACATTAAAAACGCATCTTCTACTTACTATCTACTTAGTTTACTACATGTGCATACATTTTTAATGCAAGATGAAAGATGAGAAATTATTTTTGCAAAGACTATTAATTTTACTAGTTTGACACTTACAAGACTCACTAGACATACTATCTTATCGTGAGATCGACAAATTAATGTTTTACCACTTACTTGACATATATGTACCTGTACATGTAGTAATTGCATTTTACATAGCTAAACAATCAAAAAGAAAGACAACTTATTCCATTAAGTACTTTCTGATGCAAAATGCAACTCGCTATGCAGCATTTGCTTTTTAATATTGCGAAATAGCCTTCTGCTCCGTATAAGGTACTATATCTGTATGTATCATATCAAATTACATTAATAAGAGTTATTCTTGCACTTTCCTTCATTTTACTAAACACAGTGTATTAGTAATGTAAAAATATCCCACGAACGATGCACTGTACTGTGATCCACACGAAATAACTGATGTCAATGTCAGTGGACCATAGAACCATTATGCACTGGGAAGAAAAAAACCATTTTAACTTCCATAAAGCTTTCCTGTATTTATATTTAAAGGTTCATATAGGAAATATTTATAGTATAGGTTAAATATACTAGATACTGATTGATTTTAGACAAAAATCAATCCATGTAGGTACTAGTTGATAATGTCATAGAAGTGAACTTGAAAAACTTGAAATAAAATTACATACAAGTATAAATGTAGAAACAAAGCAATGTTAGGTAGTGGTAGTGGTAGAAAGTCTTTGCGTCTACTACATTACTACAACCATTAAGAGGAACAAACTGGCTAATAAAATGACTACATTTTTACAATTACATTTCTTATCTAACTACAGTTAGAAGTGGGATGGTGAATTGAATGGTATTGAATTTATTGCCAATAAAAGATATAATTAAAAATTCCACACCTATAGTAAAGATAAAATATGCGTATCCTAACCGAGCCTTTTGTAACCGTCTAACCGTTCTACCTACCTATTTCACCTATTTATTCTGATAAAGCAATCAAGTAATAGAATAATAGTGGCAATCAACTATTTCCGGATTAAGAACAGATAAGAAACTGGAAGTTAATGACAATGGCAGATAGAAAAACAAAAGATGCTATACATCTTAAATGCATGCTTATGTAACTTAAATCTTTTTAACTAACTAATTACCAACATTACCTATATTTAGTAAAATACTGCACAAAGACAACACTTAACCATTTAGTGCTTCTTTGCAAATTAAGTATTCCCTTTTCTGCACGACGGTAGTGCAATTGGTGTATGTTTTATTAGTCATTTACGCTACGCTAATGCATTCCGTTGCATGTTCGTGTTTACAGTTTCATACTGCATACTCAACTCATTTAATTGTTTTTTGACAGAAACAAAAAGTGAGAGAATGCTTACAACAGGAGATAAAACTTGAGATGCGACCCTGCTGCTAATTAACAAACATAAGTTTACACAAAAATGCTCAAAAGAATCCTTTTTACAAGTTTAGGTTTAGCTGCGTGCCATACCAGGCTTGTGTATATTTAGTACCGAAAAATACATGGTATTGGAAGATAGACCACATTTGTCACGCACATATTTGTTATATAACCACTTAACTAACAATTATAGATGCATAATAACTACTAGCATACATACTATACATAAGATTACGGGTGTATTTACACAGTACACGTACAATACAATACAGTTTAGTTTGTGCTTTTCTGAAAATCTTCTCTTGGTTAGTAGTGTCATTCGCATGAAACTTAAAACAAATAAAATAATATTGCTGTTATGTACATATACTGAACGATACAAAAAATTGGGCTATGCTATTGAACTAGAAAGGGTACTATTAATAAATGCTACTTATAATTGGTCTCATCCAAGTAATTTTAATTATTTCAAAAATTGCGACAACCACGTAATATGAAGAGGAAACTAATTATTTAATAAGTACACAAGTTCATGCAAATAATTATGTTTAGTGAGGGAGGATGAGGATATGATAAGCAAACATACAGCAAAAACGTATCACATGTACCTGACACCTGAAACTAAGTCAATTAAATACAAGAGAGTATAATCCTAAGTTTAGTTCAGGAGTAAGGCAGTAAACACGTGTAAATCAATTTAATATAGTATAATGCGTATACTATTCATAAACAGAAAAACTTATTTGAATTCCTAATAGACTAATAGCTAAACTAACTACCTTAAGAATCCTTTAACAAAATTATGTTAAGGGAAACTCAAAGCAATCTTGAAATAGCTACCTATAAATATATAAAATTTCAAAGTAGACCATTTTTTAAAGTTATTGTATAAATACTCATAATTACATTACATAAGAGAAAAATAAGAAATTATCTCTAACATCATGAACAAAAGTGCTAAATACTACATAATGCTATTGCATAATTTACAGCTAAACCAAAAGTACTTACAAATATATTCTTACCTTTCAAGCAACAAACATAGAAAATAGATACCTTACCGCATGGAATATAGTGAACATTCTGAACATAGGAAAAGAAATGAGTGTGTAGTTAGATGGTTAGATATACCGCTTTAACAAAATTGTCTCAAACTTGTGTATTGAATGTGTAAACCAATGTAAACGTCAAACGTGCCTTCTTGGATGTGTACCATAATAAAATGTTAAACTTCTTAATTATATACGACTACAGTACAGCTTAATCTAAGTTTAGCAAATAGGAGATCAGGTACAGAAATGTATTCACACGATTGACAGTAAAACTAGGTAATAATTCTGGCAGTGAGTGTAAGACACACATAGAATACCTATGAGCACCCCAAACCCAATATACTTTTATGTGACACTAAAACACAATACCGTTGGCAGTAACAGTATTTGTTTTTACTTTATAGTGTAGACTGTAGAGACAGAAGAGATTATAGGATGTAGTAGATAGAGAGAGAGTGAAACGAATGATTGAAGATTGATTCCCATACAGGGAAGAGAATAGCAAGATGCGTAAGCTAGAGATGATAAGATGCAACAACAGTATTTTTATATTCATAAGCACTAAGTTCAGAACTAATATTCAATTGAAATGCTTTGACTTGATTTTAACATACTACTAAATAGGTGCTTACTCTCGTGAAAACATGTGAACCTACAAATGAAGTTCGAGAATGCCGAGCTCCTAAGGACTGGTCTATTTTAGCACTGCAAAACAGTCGGACAGGAAAAGCACACTACTTGGTCATCTGCAGATGTCCATCGCCTGGATACTTGGGCAAGTCTTTATACAATTCAATTATACAAATATACCAAGAATAATAAATATTATTCTTTATTCACATTAAGATAACTAAGCACAATTACATGGACACATATTATCCATGTCTTACATACATACATGAACCTACGATGCAATGTCTATATGGATTTAAATCAATTTATATACAAACACACAGCAGGCGTCTTTACATTGTCCTTCCTTGTAGCATTATAAAATATATTATTTTTCATGATTTCCACTAATCACAATTTCGGCTGAAGGGGCCCATTAAATCTCTACTTATTGAATTTAATGCTGAAATAAACATGAAGAGTAGATTTATACGCTAACAGACTTGCAGAAGTTTTCAGTTTTGAGTTACTGATTTAAATATTTCTTTGGATTAACTTTTTCGTGTTTTAGAGGGTCCAATAGCCCATAGTCAACCCGCCTATGCAAGGGTCCCAGGAATTCGTGTTTATGGAATGACATGTGTCCGAGTTCCTAGCAGACTTGGAAGAAATCGCTCTTGGGATTACTACACTACTTCATCACTGCCTACAACTAAAGTGGACCAGTCAAGTAAGTGTCACTGGGCTAAACAAACCTTTTTTACGTACGAAAATATTTAGCTTGTCAATTAATTATTTCTATATCTATGATTTTTAGGAGGTCCTAATCCAGCTTTCCCGTGGCATCGACTTAAAAATCTACTTAAGTCCGCAGGGATTATTTCTTGAGTCTTCAGTACTTACTTGACTGACACGAAACTGTCAAATTGAGAAGCAAAGTTCTGTAAAAAAGAAAAATGTCCAAAATCGGACAAAATACATACATAATACCTACTCCCTAATCCATGTAAATATCTAGCTGTACCCAATTAATATATGTATGGTCCAAGCAATCACATACAGAATTACAGAACCTCCCAACAGTAGGTACCTGGATGTCTATGAAATCAAAATGGACGCAGATGCAGGCATTTGATACATTTTTGTTGTGTTAATGTTATCATATAGTTCTTTCTTCAATAGTCTACTCTATTTTCTACATTTTTCTATTGTAAATATTCGACAGGATTTTTCCGAAGTGCAGGTTTATTCAAAACCTGGATTATAAATATTAATTGAACTAATACTAATTACGTAGTATGCCAGGAGATATGTACTGTACCATCATCGAAATGTGTAGATTTTATTTGCATTCTATGTAGAACAGGCAGAACAACACTGCAATATTATTGCAAACTACCTGTAATTTTTAGCTAATGTAGTAATTATCTAATGCAGATTGATTCAGGCACATATTCCAACATTTACTTACCAGATTGCTGAATACATAGATAGAATAGAATGCTTAACTGCAGTTTGTATGTGTATGTCTTAGATATCAATATTGAGAAAACAAAAGCATATACCAATACTCAACACGATCATTTACCTCTACTTAAGTACTTACCTGTATAATTTATGTAGTAAATAATTTTATGCAGTTACTCCTAGTAAGTTAATAGCAAAATTAAAATGTAATTACTAATTAAATTACTGAAAGAACGAATTAGTAGTATCGAGTATCGTAGACTAAACTACAGTACATCTCTATTGTACCAATATGATTAACCTTTCATGCAATTTTATCATTTTCATCGTTTTAAGAAAGTTACTGCACTTGAGGTGGAAACTATTTGCTAAATTGACACTTTAGCACATGCAAAATAAAATATTGATTCAAATTAATTATTTTATAGGTAAGTAAAGTTTACAAGAATTTTATAGCATAAACGCAGATACTTACTGGTATACAAAACTTTTTAACTCTCCTGTTTTTTGTACAAAATAGTTTAATGTAGTACTATAACACAGGTAACCTGTAAAACTTATGCATATTCTTCATATAATCTGCCCATATAAAAATTCACTTAGATTTACTCGGATCTAATAACAGTTGGTTAAATTGGAAATTCTCTGGCAAATAAAATAGACTCCTGTCATGAACTAAGAAGGTACATTTTTTAAATAGTAACTAGTGTTATATGATGTACAAAGTTTGCTAGGCTATCGTTACTTGTTAATATCTGAGCAATACCTGTAATTTGTAAATTGTGTTTAGGCTAACTTAGAATTTTTACGTTATACTTATTGACGACTAGACCAAATGTACATAATATAGTATTTCAAAGGTGCTGTGAAATGTTTATATATTGTTAACTTTGTTTTGTTACTACATAGAGTTAAATATTATTGTTTTAATTTGCTTTAAAATATTCAGGTGCAATGGTTAGTTACTATTAGTCTGGTGCTCTACTTACTTTCCTAATTGTTAAAGTATGATTAACATGTGCGTTATAACTTTGGATTTAGTTTCCTATATTTGTACAGACTTGCAAATATTTATAATGAAATAAATACGATAAACAAATTAAAAACATTCGTGAATATGGCAAAATACTTAATGCAAATCAGGAGAAAAAACTAAAAGTATGAATTTTTTAGGTTCATTTCATAGCAGCCAGTATTATTGGTTTTATCTGTATTTGGTTATTTTAATGCAGTGGAAAGTACCCACAATCGTCTCCTCCAAGTAAAGCAAAAGATTTATACACTTACCTAATACTTCACTGTTGACTTGAATGCTGCAAGAATACATTGCCACCATGAGCCTTTGGGGTTGTGCCTGGAATGCTTTTCGACACGCCTCTTTCATAGCAGACATGATTTGTCCAGAAAACGGACCAAATGGTTGATTGGTATCTCCGGATTCATCATCTTGATCCAAGAACCAGTCTTCAACAATAAACGCCACTCCCATCATTGGCTCTTCACAGAGTGGTCCAGTTAAAGTAGCCATTTGAAATCCGTTCACAAACGTGCTATCAAAATTGTATAAAGAATTTTCATCAGCTTCCATTGTTTGTCCGAATGTAGAAGTTTCACTTTCCTTGGGCCAAACGCACCCACGTTGGTGATTTTTCACTTCGTTAATAAGAACATTTGGGCCACACTTCTTCGGACCGAAAGACCAAATTTTATCTACTGTTTTCGGATCCCATCCTTCCTCTTTAAATTCCTTGGCCAACTTTCTCCTCAGTTCTTTAATCTCACTTAGCAATGATTCCGACAGAGTAGTTTTCCTATTATCACTTCTTAAAACAATGTTATCACTCTCGGTTATAGCTTTTAAGATATCCACTGCGCTGTCCAGAATTTTTGTAACACCTCGAGGGAGTGGCGCAGCTCGAAGTTTTATAGTCGATTTCTTATTGGCTGTAAGCAGGGTTATTAATCCGGACTTGGACACTTTACAATCACCACTATCCAATTTATTTCCATGAGAAGCCTGCTGTGTTTCAATTATTTCGTTCACCATGTCAGTTTTCGGTGGCTCGACAACTGTCTCGCGAAATGGTACAATTGGTTTCGAGACACTTAACTCTACTTTGGCAAACCTAAAAAGAATTTTTTCAATTACATTAGCGAAACCTTCAAAAACTTTTACTTTACTTTTACTTAGCCACACAATAATTACAGATTAAGATTTTAGCAGCATTGGTACCTTTCTCTCAAGTCATCTAAACACCGTTGGAGGTGAACTTCCCCTGCTGTAATGAGGACATGCTCACCAGTTTCTTGTACTAATATTTGTACACATGGATCCGCTTGATTAAGGAGTTTCAGACCACGCACAACTTTTTCCATGTCGCAAGTATGAACTGGTTCCAAAGCAACCCGCAGAATTGGAACCGCTGACAAGTTCAGGTCAATGAAAGGTGGGCATGCTATCGTAGACGATATTGTAGCTGTTTTTAAAATATGATCTTCCAGGTCACCAATTCCTGAAATGAGAAATAAACCTTATTAACGAGCTAATTCAAAAGACTACGTCCATGAGGGAGGCTGGAGGACTGCATAGAACATGTTATTATCAGTAATTGCATCGCGTATTCTATAGTAGTTTGAGGATTTAACGAACATTAATAAAAACATATATGCACATGTTGCAAACAGTGAAAATAATTATTAAATTACTAGTGTCTCGTCTCACCTATTATATTTCCTGCAGGAACTTCTTCTAGCGCTTCAAGCTCCCGACCCATAAGAAGATACAGGTTATTAAGTGTAACCTTTGTTACATGTTGACCAGGTTTTAAATCTTTTAGAGTAACTGCAGGGTCGATTCCTTCTCCGTTTGGAAACTATGAAAATAAACGTTTATCATTAAGAAGGATAAAATGTAGTTACAATTTTAGTCAAAATAAATAAAGTGGTACCAGTTCTACTGCCATGCAAGGATCGTGCTTCGGTCCCAGAACATACAGTGTTTGTCCCTTTCTAACTGTTCCACTGAAGACCCTGGCAAATGCTACAAAAGCATCTGACTTTGGATTTTCGGTGACCGTATTTGCAATATCTTGACACTGACAGTCCGCTACAACTGCCTGGGGATGAGGTTGTAAAGATTCATTCGCCTCACTAGTATTACTCTTTTCAGCTAAACGATCAGCTAGTCTTTGTCTAGCTTGTTCCCTTCTGGCAAAAATCTCTTCAGGGGTCAATGTTTTTGGACGGTTCTCAGGTAAACTATTCCTTTCAACGGCAAACATTTTTGACACGAAGATTATCAAGGGGGCATCATCTGAAGATTTGCAATTAAGAAATGCTTGTTTTAACAACTGTGTTTCTTCGGGCAACATAGAGAAGTTTTTAGCATGTGTAAACATTAGTCGTTCAACTTTATCTTCCGTTAGCTCCAATGGACTTGGTAATTTTGTGCACACCATTTCTGCTCAGAAATCAAATTCAATTCAAAAGGAGGAGTTAGCAAATACAAAATAATTAAGTACTTCGATTTATGAGATAAAAGTAGAAATTAAATTAACAATATCAATTTCCCATACCTAAAACACCTTTGGAAAGAGGAAGCCACTTGCCCATTACAGAGTTCAAGACGAGTTTGGGATCGTTTTGCTTCAATTCTCTTGGATGAATTTGCAGATTTAAATTTGTAATCAATTTTTCAGTAGCAATTTTATCCTTTCGTACAGAAATCGTGTCATACACCGTCCATATATTTTCTAATATTAGCTGCACAAACATCGGTTTCTTAGCTTTTTCTTGAGCTCCCTTCATAATTCTTTTGGCTTTGTTATTTAAATAGAAATCTCCCCATAAAGTTTTGTTTAGAACAGACTCCTTAACTCCAAGTTTGGTGGCATAAATTTTTGCAAAATCTTCAATTCTGAAAAACAAACATGTGCATATTATTTTACATCTTTGTATACACATCACCATAATGTTATTTCATACATAGCAATCAAACCAATCTTTATACCAAATATATAATTACCTGAACCCCCATCCATCGGCGGCGCTACCAAATACGACGTTTCCCTGATCAGGAGAAAAGTACAAATTCGAATCGTCAATGTCATCCAAACCAGAACTCCAATCATAGACTTCGAATTCCGCACCGAGTTGTTCCCCTGTTTCTGTCGTCTGAGTACTGGGGACAGTTTTTCCATGATTCACATCCCGGCCCATTACTTCGGTCGTTAACAATTCTGCCATTACCGCATTGACCTAGGAGAAAGCCAATATCTTGGTTATGAAATTAATTCTAATAATTTCAAGTTGCATCAGTACGTTTACAGATGTAACGCAAAGCAATTGTAGTTTATTTGCAGGTACCTTTTCCAAAACCTGCGTAAGTTGTATATAGGCGTCTAAAGGAGTTAATTTAACTTCCAAAATAAGACGATCAATTTTATTTAGCACTAATACAGGTTTTAAGTTTTCTTTCCAAGCTTGACGAATGGCAACCTTAAATAAAGTAATTAAACCAGTTACGTTACAAAAAGGTCAAGCTTTTACACATATAATTATAAAGCTAAATATGATTAAACTAAGCAGAAACTCAATAAAAATCTTACAATGGTTTGAGCACAAACACCTTCAACCACATCCACCAAAATAACTGCACCATCACATAATCGGACAGCAGTGGACACTTCGGATGAAAAATCCACATGTCCCGGCGAATCAATTAAATTAACTAAATAGTCTTCATTTTCGTTGATGCAGTAATATAAGGCGATTGAACTACTTTTCATCGTAATCCCTCGTTCCTGTTCATCCTTTCGACTGTCCATATACCTGAAACAAAAAAAGAAAGCATGATAGTTTTATCTAAACACACTTCAGTGTATGGTAGATAATTCCACAAATAAAGGAATAGTATAATTTACTATTACATAATATGATATTATAAATGGCACAGCTTTTACCTTAGTTTTCCAGCTAATCTTTGGGATATAATTCCATTACTTGCAACAAGGTAATCTGCCAAAGTAGTTTTTCCATGGTCAACATGGGCCATAATACAAATGTTTCGAATTTTTGAGGTATTCTGCTGAAGTTTACCCAACATCGCTGGATTTGCTTGCCTCATTTTAACTTTTTTACAATAAAGTGTTATTGCAGATGTTTCAAAATAAATGGAGGCGAGAAAGTCACCGGTGAAAGTTTACGATGAAAGCCAGTGAAAGGAACTTTTTGTTTCACTAATAAATAATTTCACTTCAATTCGCAAATAACGTGGACTCAGCATGCGAGCAAACGTCGATCGGCTTATTGAAATCTGCAATATTGAATTTGCCCCGTCTTTATAAAAATATTGCACCCGCCACGATCATCTGGAACTTGGTAGCGGCGAATTTTTAAATGGTTAGCTAATGTCAATAAAATGCCATCACAGTCGCTATAATAAGTCTTTTTTTTTATAAAATCGTAGCTTAACCGTCTCAACAAGACTATAAAATTGACACTATTTTGGTGAAGTTGAAGATTTGTTTAGGGTCGGCTGGAGGACTTGGACATTATAAAACTTGGGACACGACAGGATTTTTTAGCTTAGTGGTAGTGTAGTCACATTGCTGTCATTCTGCTCATTGCTCTGAGTCTGACCCAACGTAAGGCTGGTACTTTTTAGTATTCCACTAAAAACTATAAAAGGTATTTGCAGTTTTAATTAACTTTTGATTTTAATTTGTCTACTTTTTATGCAATCAATATTTAATTATAATGTGAATTGCCCCAAATTTAATTTTACCTTTTATTGTTGAACAGGCATTTCCATTCCAACGCAAATTTTGGTTTCTGCTTCCAGTTGCAGTTGAAGTCATTGACACGTGTGTGGCTGGCAGCAGGATTAACAATATGGACAATTAAGAATTTAATATAGGCAATGGCAGAAAGGTGAACAATTTTGGGGATTATTGGATTGGCATAAGAAAATAAAAACTGGATTGTGGAATAGCTGTTGAGAAGACCCAAGATGATCAATGCAATCGAAACCGAATTTGACCAGTTTGATGAAGACAGTGACGAAATTCCCGTTGACAATAATCTGCCCTACACAGTCTACAAATGCAAGGAAATGATTCACGATAACCTGCTCTCCTCTGGACAACGTGACTTGTAGGCTTCTTTTCTCTATTCTTATCTTATATATTTACGTCACTTATTAGTCCATCGAGGACTATTGGGAACACTTTCATGGTGGCGGGGGCAATTGGTACATACTTCAGTATCAGTGTATGGTAGATAATTCCAAGCAAACAGTACCCCCCCCCCCCGAAGCACACCTAGCGAAGAAGGGGTTCGTACTTGGGAATTAGGAATTAGGTGGTAAGGATACCAGCTTGTCGCGGCCTAGTAGTGGGTTAACGACTATCAATTTCTATACCCCAAAGACAAAACCAGTTATCGACCACCCGCGTCACCTAATATTACTTTTATTGCATACGTTTTTAATTCAAACAAGCATACATATAATTCAATTGTATAGCTATTTTTTTTTACTATAATCTTTTTAGGTTGAAAAGAATGATCCAAAATCGTTTGGCACAGACAGGATGGACCTACTCGTTGAGAATGGAGTGTATAGAATACATTAAACGACGAGGAGTTGAAAATGTCAATGTGTCACATATGGTTGAGGACCTTCACGGTGTTGGGCGAGGTTGGTTTAGTTAAATGTTATTTATGTTATAATTATTTGTGATATTCGTGCTTGAAAGTAAAGTGTTCTCTGTGTATAGTCCCATAAATGTCAAAGTGAAAGATTAATTATTGTGATAACTTTATTGCAGCGAGGTTTCCCGATGATCTCAAAAAAGAATTATATAATTTCCTTATGGAGTTTGCCAAAACGTACCTCGATGTGGATGAATCTGCTCCTCCTCCAACTGAAGCAGATATCGCTTATTCCAACTCTAGTTTTATTTTTAATTATCAGGGCAGAGATGTGATACCAGACCCTGGCTTGGGGGATGGAGTTGTAAGTAGTACTACTGAAGACAGCGCAAGCGGAAGTAGTCCCTGTTCTAGTCATTCTATGAGCAGCGAGGAAGATGAGGAGGGGGATGAAGGTTCTCCTAGCTCTAGATCGTCAACGCCACAACCTTCTTCTGATTTGCCTCTTCTTCTTCCAGAAAATTTTGAAATGCTGGAAGCTGAACATAGTGGCAGTGAGGAAGAGGACGACGTTGAAGGAGAAATGGAAGGAGAAGAAGAAGAAGAGGAATTAGAATGTGATGCTGATGGTGAAGAGGTTTATTTAGAAGGTTATGATGTAGAAATTACCCAAGCTGGGGAAGATATTGAAGGTGGCTACCTTATTGGCGATCCAATTGAATTTGAAGGGGATTGTGAAGGTGTTCTTGGCTATGAAGAAATTGGGGATGGGGGAATTGAGGTAGAATTAGATGAAGAAAAGGATGGGGAAGAGGAAGAACATGAAGAGGAGGAAGGAAGTAGTTCTAACAATACAAATAACGAAGAAGTGGAGGATGACGAAATAATGGACGTATGATATTTGTAAATCTTATGTAAAATTAATGTTCACAGCTGTAGTATACTGCTGGTAACACATTGACTGAGTAGTACTGCTCTGTTATCCATGCTATGTACGGAATTGCCTCCACGCAGTCCATATTCTCTACATAACAATCTGTATTGATCTTAATTTAATTGGTAAATCAATCATCTAATTAAAAAAACTTACCTAGATGCTACTGATACATAGGCTATGTATATTAGAAGACTGTCTTGCATATCTCTCAGCTAAGAAGTCTTATTATGTTAAATGAATGTTTTAGAAATATTGTAATTGTAACGTAATTAAGATATTAAGATTATTTATTGTTTATATAAACTCGGATCAAAATGTGGTTTTTTCAGTTGATTGGTTGAGTTGTGTTTGTTAAAACGTAGTAGTTAGAGTAAATATGTAAATACTTAACGATATTATCTCAATGTCAGTGTAAATAGTTTTCGAACTCACTGTTGTAAATCGGTTGTAAATCACCTTTACTTACCTACTATTTAATATATTTACTGCAGCAAAGTACTACGTAAAATTTTGATGTCTTACATTTGATTTGATACATTTTGAATTGACTGAATAAATGTCATAAATTGTGTGCAAATGAATAAATACAAAACAAACAAACCTAAAATGTATATTGGTCAGCATAGCTTTGAATGTGACAATAAGTAATTAATTTTTTGTACCGACTTTGACTTTAACACTGGTAATTATGTGGACTATATTTATGACCTAAAGTAGTTTTATAGTCTATAATGGCTATAATAGGTAGGTGGACAAAAATGTGTCTCTAAGAGTGTAAAACTAACTAGATTCCTAAGTCACTGTGGCATTGCACGACATTTGCTTTCACTTTCATAAAAGGTGACGTTGACGCAAGACGCAATAGTTTGTTGATATAGGTAGTCTCATCCATAGTACAAGTAAAGGCTAAAACTGGCAATCAAAACAGTTCTTTTTTGTAGGCAGTTAAATTGGTAATTACATAAGAAAGAAAGCATTTTGTTGAATATGAATGGTGAAAAGGGAGATGAAAAGTCTGAAAACATCATCAATAAAGTTTGTTCTTAGTGGTTTAAAACTTAATATTGACAGCTAGTGAAAGCCATTTCATATAGCTCCATGGGTGATATCCCTTCTCATGGAAAAGACCGGAGACAGAACGTGTCTTCGTACGCATACAGAGTTTTATCCTTGCCAATATACACACAAGTATTTCCAAAATTACTCTTATTATCGAATAAAAATGACAAAAACGGGTTTTCGAAAATGGTGATTACAGAATTAATGACATTTAAAAATATATATTGTCCATGTGTCTAGTGTCTATGTGGATATCCTACTCTCTGATGTTTACACATAGCAGATTAACCGGGTAATTCAGGCCCCGGTCTCTTTTGTCAACGGGTTTTTCTGCACCCATTGCATTATTAGATTATTACCATAATATTACATTACATACAATACAATTAACACTTCCCCTTTTAAGGTTACCTTGACAACTTTTCGGGGAAAAATTGCAGGTCACCAGAGTGAATGGAATAAAAATGATGGGCATGGTAGGAATCTCCAACTTTT
>JAQFYC010000891.1:0-43836 GCA_034694165.1 Tomocerus mixtus
ACATGTACTGTAACTAATAATCTTAAGGTTGGAGTACTAAAAGTATTTTAATCTACATAAATAATGCACCTAAAGATATTTACAATCTTTAAGCTACCTATCGCTATGTAAAGTGTAATTCATTGAAGTACGTTAAAAATCCAATCTTTATTCATAAATGGTTGCATACAGTTGCATACTATAGCTATTAAACACCCATTTTTATGTTTACACTCTTGTGATTTTAATTGAGTTGATTCTCGATTCTGATTCTGATTATCATGTGAATGAGAAACAATTAACATACTACTACATAACATAATTATTATAGTAGTAGTAATAGTAATAGTAATCCTCATAGAAAGTAAAGTTTATTTGTTTAATTAATTAAGTTCATGTTTTGTTTTCCATGTGACCACATAATAGATAGTAATACAAATACATAATGCATTTGCATAGCCCAAGCCGCCGAAGAATCTAAAAGTGGCTCCAGTCACTCCAGTTCCAGTAGATTTAGTCCAGGCCAAACTAAGTCAGTGACTTATGTTACGATATAAGCTGAAGGAGGATAGGATGTAAGAATTGAGTACATTCGTACATACTACATACCTGCATATGTACGTAAGAGAGAGACACACTAACACACAGAAGCCAAAGCCAAAGCCAACGAACTGAGTGTTGGTACCTAACAATTTGGTACAGTTAAGCCAGCGTGTTACACAAAATATTGTAAACATAGCATAATAATTATTATATGGAGCAGAGTGGAGTGTACTCTAACTGTGGCTTGGCTTGGCTTTATATTTAGGTGTAGTGCATCATAGCTACTATTTATGTATGTTAGAATGTAGAGTAACCTACGTAACATGGGCCTACTGGGACATACATTGCCTCATAGGAAAGCATTTACCACAATCTATCCAGAGCCAGACTTATTCAATCCCATACTACATACATACTATAATCTAATATAACTATTCGGCTGGACTAACTGACTGAGTCTTTGACTCCGTTTTCAGTCAGAGAATTATAAAGCTATGTACAAATATATAGAAGGTTCAGATATAGTTATATATAAAGAGAGAGAGAGACGAAAGAAATATAAGCAAGTGAGCTACATGCAATGCTATGCTATGCTGTATGGTTCACTATAACGCTATAAGTACATACGTACGTAGATATAGAGAGTTAGAGCTTGAGTTGAGCCAAAACAGCACAGAGAATGAATCTAGTGAAAAGGGCGACGACCGAAGGATGGATGTGACCCACTTTCAGTTCACTCGCGTTCATTGCCCTCTTCACTTACTCTATCTCATAACTTATTGCTGTGACCTACATTTCCCTTACATTACATAGCATACGCTTTTTACTATCACTTAAACTCAACATCAGCATAATATCATAGGTTTCTTTCTACACTTCATTGTTTCCATCTACTATTACGTACATTGGGTTACGTAGCCTGTACACCATAATACATTAGTCTACTCTACTACAATACAGTACAGTACAGTACAGATAATAATCTAATGTAATGTAAATGTGTGTACTGAGTTTATGTTGTGTTATCAAGTCTATCCAGCAGACAAAACTATTATTTCATCCCACACTTAATACTTATATGCATACGAAGATATGTTTTTCATTTCGTTTTACTATTTACACGCTTTAGAAGCCATAATATGAAAAAGATCAGAGAAAAAGCAAACTAGTATCTTCTAAGAAAGTAATTAGCTATCCACTCCTTCTATGTATGAATGTAATCTCGTCACGATGAATAGCTTTGCATTTTAAGTGTGATTTGAATAGCTTATCTATTTAAGAACAAATGTTATCCATGGAAATGCCTGCTCCAGTTCCAGAACTGGAGTAACCATTTTTATATAGAAAAAATTCAGAATTCCGAATCTAATTGAACCTTTATGAAAGAACCTTGTATACGTAGAAAGGATCTGCTTTAGTTTGTGAGATTTTCTATTGGGAGATTGCTATTATGAAAATAGTGTCTACTAAAGAATATTTATTTGCTTACCGGCAAGAATTCTGTCAAGTAAATCATAATCTTGATTGCTATCGTCATCTTGTGCCCCAATTTCCTCCTCATTGGACACAGAGTCCGAAATACTGAGTTTCTTATGCTTCTTTTTAGTCTTCTTGCAATGGCTTTTCGAATTTGAATTTGACTGTTGGATTAAACCGTAGACATGTTCTTGCTCATTTTGACTATTGGCTTCCAAAGGAACATTGAGTAGACTTATGAGATTAGAATTGCTGTTACTATTGTGACTTTGACTATCGTCCGAAGACTCGTGTCCAGAATCGGAGGAATTGGAACTTGGACTTAAGTGCTCAGTACCAGTTAGCGTAGGGCTTCCAGGATTCGAGTTTATGTTCATTTGAACATTTAATTGTTCAATTAAATTATTGCTTTCCTGCTTTAGTCTGTTGTGGACCGTCATGTTGCCGATTTATAGTGTTTACACTAAATAATGTGTAATGTAAGTGTTTAGTTGAGATGAGATGCGATTATTTTTGAGAAAACTTGGACTTGGAAGTTGGAACAACAACGATAACAACAACAACCCACAATTATTCGTATTACTACTAGAACAAACTGTGCTTCAGGCTTATTATTTCTTTTGGAACAGTTATACAACTAATAAGTAGTTGATTAGTTGATGAGAAGATGAGAGGAAGAAATATTGTTAATACTTTTTGATGCTGACCATTTTTTGAAAAGTAAGAGTCACTTTCCAGCTCACAGTGTATTACCCCAAGAACCCAACTTAAACTTGAGCAGGTGAACTAACTGGTGAACAGTGAATTGGATTGAAGATATGCTAAAACTCCTCTCTTGCTTACTTGCAATTTACAAACAGAGTTGAGTGACTGAGTGACTTAGTTAGCTCTGACTGTGTATATTGTAGTAGTAAGGTACATAGTACATACAGACGAGTACGTACAGTTAAGTAAGGATAACTGTTGTTGTTGTATTCTAGTGTATGTAGGCTGCTCTGCTCCCTTCCAAAGCTCACAACACACTAATCTAACACGCTACCATACTATACCGTAAGCATCTCACAAACTAAAACAGATAGCCTAGCCAAGTGAACCAAACGCAGAGCACATGTACCTACGTATTTGTACTAGAGCCACAGCCATACGCTTTGGCTTCCTTGCCTTTTTTACTTTGCCTTTGCCTCTGTGTTATCTTCCAAGTGCAATGGAAACTTACTACAGTCCATAGTATGATGCTGATTTCAGAAACGACTCAGGACCCACACTAATGATGTACAACTAAGAAGAATCATCTAAATCTCTCTATTAAGTAGTTTTAACTCTCGTTTATTTAATAGCATCCAAGAATTCAAACTAATCTCAATGTAATAGTCACTTTTAATGGTATTTTCTATTTTAAATGAACATTTAAGGAATTTCAGAAGAACTAAACACTAATTTCATTTTTTACTTCAAAATGTACTGTTTCGCTGTAACTTTTATTGTAGTGGAATATGGCCTTGGATAACCTATGTACCAAAATTGTTTTCAAGCTTTAAAAATATACTTACCAAAAAATAACTTTAATATTTAGCTTATGCATTTTGTAGCTTATTTTGATGCATTATTATTAAATATATTTTAACAATCATGGTATGCCATGTATGACATAGTATATGATATAACTGCGTGTCTTAAGGAAGGTAGCCCATTTTAATTATTACTCTTCAATTCATTCATTATAGTACTTTCTTCAAATATTATTACCTCACTGAAAATATTCTCATGCGCATAAGGTAGCATGATACATTACGTAAGTTACTGTCTAGAGTCTGGACACTTTCCTCCAGGGTGTCTTTCCTTAAAATAGGCATTGGAGTCTCGACATCTTCCACTTAAGGATTTGATATGAAATTCAAAGCTATTTTGAAAGATGTATTCACTATTACGACTATGTACGATGCAGAAATCAAAAAATGATAAACTGGAATGATTTATGAGTAAACTGAAGTGGGAGAATTACGCTTTTGATAAAATTCGGGTCATTCACATTTCAGTATTTGCTGGATCTGGATCCAGTTCAGCTTATACGCTATTATAGGCTATACCTTTATAAGAAGTACATAATATGTAGTAAGAAAGTATGTATGTATGTTTGTAGTACTTATGTATGTACTATCTCGATAAGGTATGTAGAGTATGCACATAACATGAATGTAGGTACGTACTGGGCATGTAGTGGTTTTGTAATATAGGTTATGTACATGTGCAGTTGTTCCAAGGTATTAGGATTACCTACTTTGTTTCTGGAAAACAGTTCCGAAATGTAGTAAGGAGCTTGAACTGTTATTCTAGATAAGGCACAAATTATGCCAATCAAAGAAAGTTAATTTATCGACTTCCCAGGGCAATGCACTCTCATTCGGCTAACTATGACGCGGAGTGTACCATTTACCCAAAACTCGACAAGTAAAAAAGGCATGCGTAACACAATGATACATCCTTTGGGCTCAGTTCAGACCTCTTACATCATATCTCATGTTCTATGGCTAACACACGTACATTGTGTGTGCAAAGATACATACATACAAAACCAACTCATAAATCACATCTATGGAGTATTTGTATGTAGATGCGTAGGACGTCTACGTCTCCTTGTTGGATTTGGCTTGGAAGACTGATGATAAACATAATACACACATACATACGGAACATTTCACTAAAATGCGCACTATTTATCTGTAAAACAAATACGCAAATACCTACAGTATGAACTACATCACTGACTGTCCAGTTTAAGTCAATATTCGCTATTAAACTTTGCTCAATTCCTTACTTCCGAGTTTTTAATCTCTTTTGACCTATATTAAATATTAATACAGACAAATGTTTGCAAAAATCATTATATATGATAGCTTTTCTGTTGATGCATGTGTATTTATTAATTTTTTAGTTCAAAGTTTTGAAGCCCTGATTTTCTAAAACAATATTAAAAATTATTGCTATATTATTCATGCAGGTTATCCAGAGTAACATAATGTCCTTTTTCATGTAAACTGACTAATTTTGTTGTTACACATTATTTTGGGGAGTTGTTACACCCAAGTAAATAATTTGGGTAAATACATTGCGTTAATCTACATAATAGTATGTAATCCACCATTTATACATAAATACATATTTAGTAAATACTTTTGGCGTCTCCTGGAAAGGTGACTAAATTTTTATGGTTTTTATGTTAAAACCTGTATGGGTAAGTAAATCTTTGATTTATAATAGGAACTTTGTGTCACACCGATAATATTTACTCTAATAACTATTACAGTCTTTTTATCTACTTGACTATACTCTTTTATATTTTAATGTGCAGAGAGTTTTTTTTAAATTATTGACTTTCCATTATAAAAAAATTAATTTGTCCATCTGAATTAGCTTGTATAGCTATATAGTTAAGATATCGGTAAATCCGTACTAGTATACACAGCAATTACCTATACACTATTATATTATCCGTACATACCTAGTTCAAATGCGCCTATACCTATAATTACTTATCTTTTTTAATTGCACGCAATAAAATATTAAGCGCAGAATACTTGTTTATATCGACTGTTCAAGAAAATGTGTAATAATTCATTAATTCATGTGTGGTCCTTGTAATTCAATTTTTAAATTGCCTGAAGGTTAAAATTAAGGTCTGTAAGTATTACATATTACAAGTATAGATTGTGTTTGATTCCTTGAAAGCCTGGCGATAAGCATGAGATAAGAGAACATTTGTCATTAATGCACACGACCATTATAAGGTTATGCAATAACTCCTCATTTATTTTATATTGGCTGTGTTTATTAAGTTAAGTATGTAAGTTGTTACGAAATTTAGGAAGTAAATAATTCATGGAACGTATTAAAGTATGTACTAATAATGTAGCCATGAAAACTTATGTTGTTTCCAAAGGAGGAGCAAAAATATGTCATTTAAATTCTCCATAAATACTTGACACGTTTTTCTTTTGAATTTTGAATTTGTATACCCATTTACTTTAATTCAGTACATTGTGTGTCAAAGTTAAATAAAACTAGGTATATACATGTTTTTAAGGCCACCTTCTTCCTGGACTAATTTTACGGATTCGATGAAATAGTCAAATTTTCTGACGTTGTAACATACATTTAAAATAGATTATTAGTCATTTTATATCAAGGATATGGTTAAATATCCCGGATACCAGTACATATTGACATGAAATAATATTAATTACATACAATTATTTAATTACGACTGTAAGTATTACTCATATGTATGCACTTATATGGACATAATAGTATTTAACCTATTACATTAATTATGCAAGACAGAAGAACCTTTGTTAACGCGAGCATAAAGAAGTCATCTGTATTTAATTAAATGCCACCTCCGTTTCTTTGGACTGTACTGTAAGTCTAATTATATTCTAACTAAAGTCCACAGGTGAAAGAATAGCAACTTCTGTCCATTGCATTATAATCTATACATTAATATCTAGTATAGTATTCCATACAAGAACATATTCCATAATTACATAACATTCATAAAAGTCTGTCACTATATATACAATATCTAATCTAAGGTTAGCCTACACGGTCAATAGGGATTTATTGATGTATATCTATCATCTGTACATATGTACATGTCTATAGATTGTGGTTTATTATATTTCGTTACACAACATTCATGACGTCCGAAATATCATGCACTGAAAGGATGTAAACCAATTAGTAGTTAACTTAGCGCTCTTAACTTACATAATAAATGAACTTACGAATATAACTGTGTGAACTAAGAAGATTCTTAATATTCTATGTATATGCTATACAAAATCATATAGTAACGTATGTATCCTTATATTATGTCATCCATGTACATAGGACTACTTTCCGGCTTCCCCAGGAATGTACCTAATAGTTGTATACTACTAGTGCCTAAATAAGTAGGTACACACTACTAGCGTCTAATGTAAACAGGAAAAGATGTAGGTATTTAGTTATGTAAAAGTAAATACAGACATTACATAAGGAAGAAGAATTAAATAGTCTGCCTTTACTATATGGTCTATTTGGGATCGAGATATCGAGAATGGGAAACTGTATGTGAATGTGTAGGAGTAAAGGAATAGGATTGAGAATGTTGTATGTAAAATGTAAAGGAAAAGAGAGATGAGTTTGGTTTGTATTTGGGTTGTAAGTGTTGGGTTGATGTTGTAGCTCATGAGCTCTAGTGACGCAACTGGAAATGACTATGTAAAAGTGCTGCAGTGGATCCTGTGGGGCAGCAGCACACTAACTTGTTACTCTCAAACCCCTGAAAGAATGACTTGACTGCCCGAGATACAGAAGAGTAACTAGAAAGGATGTAGAGGGAAAACTAGGTAGGGTAGCAGAGCAGGGGCGTTGTACTGTACTCTTTACTAGCTAAAGCTCCCATGCATTCTCATCCACAACTACTTTACTTTACTTTACTTTACTTGGCAAACCGTTCCCGTTTTCCCGTACACTTACTACAACACTCTAGTTCCATGGAAATCGTATACGGGAACCAGCGTCTCTATGTTCCCGGCCTGACTTTCACATTTCCAGGACATTATCATATTATTGTCATATAGAATTATAGAATTATAGAGACTTTCGCTATACTCAATCAGAACCATGAAGAATCAAGAACAAGGGGTTGGAAAAAGCAATAGAGTGAAAGTAAGGCCTGGCCTGGCCAAAGAAAACCCGACAAAGTTAAAGAATGGGACAGTAGAACACAGAACCGAGGGGGAGAAGAACTGCAGAGCAGAACACACAAACTCCGAACTGAATTCCGAATAACTGCTCTGCTCTTCTTTCATGGAATCCCCCTTTCTCGGATTTTACTCTCAAAGAATTTCATTTTATCGATTCGGCACATCCATCCCCATTTAAACTACAACCAATTCAAAGGGCAAACCAAATAAAATGTTTAGAAACATACGCAAGCAAGGTGCATGCCAGGCTTTTATATTATGTAAGCTAATAAGTATATTTATATGGGGTATGTAGTGCAGAAAGCCAATTTCCATTCAGAGTAGGGGTGCATATTTAAATGAGATAGGATTCCATTAGCAAATAGTATAATGTATGGTTGCCTATATGTGGTCCAGATACTATTTCCTACTTTTATATGAATGCTTACTGAATATTGGAAAAATCTTTAGTAAATTATAATTGTTGCTAAAACAAAGTTAGTAATGCATCTGCATAACTATAGATAAATATTTAACGTAGGTATGTTATCCTTTTGTTAACAAGAGTTTTTTTTTATTAATTCGCAATTTATTAAAATATATTTGTTTACTAAACATTTGATTAAAATATTGCAAGATCCATTTATGAATAGTTATAATGTTATTTAAATACAGATCATGGAATCTAAAGTCAATAAATTACAGAAAGCCCAAAATTGCTTAAATATAGTTTTTGCAATAAATGTATTAAAATTTGTCACTAAAATCATAACCCTTTTTATGTATCGACAAAGACAGTCCACATTTGTAATTCGTCTGTTGTTCGTCAGGGGACGGGGTGAACATAAAATAGTTAAGTACATATTTATAGCATACGGGTATTTTATAATTTGTCCTCAGTGAGTTGAGCGATATAATTGGTATGAACCCTTTTCCAGTAATGTAATGTATGTCTGTAGTGTATGTCTGTATAAAAGTGCTATGCCTACAGAAATAGTCTTTATAATAATATGTGACTACGTACGTACGTAAGTACATTTAATATCTATCTGTCTGTATTGTACATACATAAGGAATATAAATAGGTACGTATGTCTAGGTAGCATAAAAGTAAGTAGATAGATCTATGCAAGTAGGTATGTAGTATGTAGGCACAAAGTCGTATGCTGTGCTATGTGTTCATGGTTATATTTGTATCTGTAAGTGTAAGGATAAAGGAGTTATATTATATGTGCCTCGTTTCGTAGGAATCGAGTGTGGTTTGGTTTGGTTATAAAAGATATATGTACAACGTACAAGGTTTATAGAATTCGACCTTAGGAGAGTACATTGCACCTTGGCTGCCGATGCACGCCATTCAGGGATAAACGTTCCCATTTCAGTGCTTGTTTTGCATCGGGCTTTATATAGGAGCTTTTATATAACCTTAAGAGCTGAGCAGGAGGAGAGGGAATGGGAAAAACACATGTAGGTATGCATTCTGTGTGGAAATGGCATGGCAGAACCAAACCAGTAAAAGTAGCATATATCTCTGAATTCTGTATAAACACATCTATCCAGTCATATTCTGTCTTGCTGACGATCTGCCTGTGTTATGTGACTACGTCTACTTCAACTTAACTTACTCACACTACATTTACACTTATTACTGAGTATTGCCATTGCATTGGTATGCAAAACTCCCATTAGTATTACATATGCTTAGTACTACATTTCCAGTACTTATTATTATATCGTAAAAGTAGTTTTTGTTACATGGAAAGAGATCCAACGCAGCCAAAGCCAGATCCAGCTATTTCTCTATTACCGAAACTCCTCCCACAATTCTCCTTCACCCATAAGCATAGTTTACTTTACTCTTGTTGGCGAAGGAACCAGACCAAACCAAACCAATGTTTTCCACCATCCATCCATTCGCATATCTACTTATATCTACAAAACATGTAATCTAATGCATGTACTACAGTAGAGTAGAGTAGAGTAGGTATTTATGTATGGCATGTATCTCTCGTTTGTTTATAACGTCTTCTCATCTCAAATCTCAACTCTTCTTCTCATGAACAAACTGTCTCACTCTGTCTGTCTATACTATACTAATAAATGCTATAAATATATGCTGCAGCTGAAACTAAAACTCTCTTGTCAACTGTCTAATCTATGGACTACAAAATATTCTAATTGTATGTATGGAGAATGTAAGATGTAGGTGCACCAGATTATATTATTATACTTATTACCTACATACAGTAAACGGGTAAACCTACTTTGTACGTTATCTAATCATACAGATACAATACAATACCTACACGCTCCAAAGTTCTATGTGTATTTAATATGTATCTCATTCTCTTCTTATCCTCATTAGTGTAAATAAGTATGTAAGTGTGCCTACTGCTTACCTATCTTCTTTTAGGTAGAAATTAGAAGCTATGTACATATTCGCATAGATTGGTTTTGGTTTTAGCAAGACTTCTATTTATATAATGGATATTTACATAAATCCAACAAAAACACCGATCTTGGCGCAATTCTATTTCTGTCACAGATTTCACCCTCTTACCCACTTATATTTACCAAGTGTTTGGGAGATTATCGCTTTTTAAGGATATCTTACATAGAGCACTAGATAAACCGTGTACGTGTTGTTTTTATACATACAGTCTACAATGTACATGTACCCACAATTTACGTTTTAAGCACAACTGCGAAAACAAGTCAATCAATTAAATGAACTCTGCATAGAAAATCAAAAGGATTTTCAACTTGGGATTTTACCGCAGGGAAATAGGTACAAAAACAGAAACAAACTTAAACTATACACACAGTAGTACATCCTAAGATATAGATCAGCTCTTAAGTTACTTTAGTTACTGTGTCATGTCCATATGTCGTATGTACTTTGGTATTTCTGTTGGTCATACAATATATGCATGTTACTATATTATTTTTTCTATAGACATAAGCGTATGTTAAAATTCTGCTGAATTTGTATATACGTACTTAGCTATACACGTTATGTACTGTAAAAAAGTTTAGTGTAAATTAGAGTGGAAACGTATGGAAAAGCATAACGCGATAATAAAACAGAAACAGCATACAAATGCATGCACCTAATTTAATCTATACATGTATGTAACACTTTGTGCTTATGTAAGTATGTAATGTAGACAATGCTAAATCGAGCATACATACATTACTGACAAAGTAGTGCTTGTTATATATATATGTATATGTGTGTGTATGCAACTTGAACTAATGCATAAAGGATAGATTGGTACAAATGAGAGTAAGTGTATGTATCTACGGCGTAGCTCACTCACTCAGTTTAGCTATTGTGTATGATATGTGCCCGCCATTTTGGTGCTCTAGTGAAACAGAGAGGAATGAACTGACGCCCTTGACCAATGACTTTTCATTCGTATTTACTTGTTTAATAACGCAACATGCACAGCCAAAGCACAGAGTGGAATCGAGCAAGCGTCTTTTTACGTTTCGTTTTCTTCTGATTCAGACAACTATGTATTTAGTATTACAGATTCAGCATGTATATGTATATGGAGATCTGCTATTTACTACATCACTCACTCACTACGCTTTTACTTGTTTCTCCTTTTACCCTTTTACCTTCAACTCAACAATAGCCACATACCTTATTATCATGCAATCTTCTTTATACATTACATATATAGCTGTTTTTTACACAATCTCCAACATTTTTAAGAGCACCCTTCTTTATAAATAATTACCTAGGTACATTTATCTACTTATATAACAAGAAAATAAATTAGGTACCTACTTTATAATGTACCTATCTACCTTAGCTTGAATATAATAAATGAAGTTGCCAAAAATAATCTTAATTAATAAATGTATGCGATGATAATTTGAAAAATAATTGTGTGCTTTGCTTCTGCTCTCACATAATTAAGAATGAGTCACAGCTAAATATAGTTCAAGTAAGTATAGTGTATAATGCTATAAGTATTTATGTATAGTTTTTTAACGTAGGTGTTCTCTGGTGTTCATTGTTCTTTAGATTTTAGCCGTGAACCCAGGATGAGTATATTTAACTTGTTTGGTTTGGTTGGACATTGGATTGGATATCGAAAACATGTTTACTTATCCTTTAGTTAGTATGTGTACATATGCATTATATAGGGATATGTAGTATTGTCTATGCATTATGCATGAAGTTTATCTACTAAAACATTTATGCTGTATGTATGTATCTATGAATGTAGTAATTCATTATTGGTATGTGCATATGTAGTCAATGTAGTATTAGTAACGAAAGTAAGTTAGGAAAGTTCTAGTTACTATTTGAGATAGTAGTTTCAGTCAAGTGAGTCAAGTCTGGTCTAGTTAGTTATTTAAATGACAACCTATATTAAATATTATGAAAGCTTTTTGCTATCCTTTCCTTTCCTGGCATTGGCATGGCATGACAGGCCATATAGTATTCTAGTTAGTGTATGCATAAAGAAAGTGAACTGTTTTTACTCTGTCTCTGTTTATATGAATAAAGCTAAGTAAGAGGAACACGTTGGATAGTTGGTAGTTGGGTTATGATGATATGGTCTATTTCCACTCACCGACCGAGTAGGATTTTAGTATTCCCCGTTTCTATCACCCTAGATAATATGAACGGAGAGAGAGCATTCGGTAACACACTGAAGTTGTGTATTTTCTCCCCTGCTTTTGCAATGCGCATGAATTCCCATTTCTTAGTTCACATCATGTAAGTGCAACGAACTCTATACTCTAGAAGGCTATAGAGAATTCGGTCGGAGTGTTCTTCACAGAATGGGAATGCTGAAATGCCAGGAAAGGATAAGGATATGATATTACATTCATACATACATAGATACTTACAAAATATACACAACACTACCGCTACCACCAACATAACACATGCACACACGCTATCCTACTAAGCCAGTACACTTAAAAACTTTTCTAACACACTACATCCTACAATAATATTGTATGCTATGTACAAATAGTATGCAATACGAAAATAACATTTTAAGTTATGCTATATCTTAAGCTTTCAGCGAAAGTAAGATAAGCGTTTACATTTAAATGCGTACATATACATAGACTGATAGATACACAATGCCCTTCAAATTCTAAATACAATTAGTGCACTTGTCTTAAGATGCATTAAAATAATCTACGTAAATGCAACTATTTAGCATATTTGTTATCTGCTTTCCCTAATTAAATAAATTGCCCTTGTCCTTCAATAGCTTACGAAACGCATGCGGAAATTCTGTACCTACGTATATAGAGTGTAGGAGAAATAATACAAACATAATGTTTGTAGTATGTGTATGTACATACATAAAATGAACTTCAGCTTTTATATTCATATAGCAATTATATTCATATAGCAAAGTCTGTAGCTAACATAATGGCAAATTCTAGTTATAGAACATTAGCAGAAATAACTGCGTCATATTTAATTCAACGGAAAAGTTTCTGATAGCAAAAGACAAGATATAAATATAGAAGACCTTTGCTGATGTAATTCATTAACACTTTTGCTTTGTAGTATCTAGAATCTAGAAAATACGAGAAGAAAGCTAAAGCTAAAGGAAGATACTATACATATACATACAGCTACTAGCTACAATGTTTTCCTAGAGAAACGCAGAAGGCACGAGGAGAAGTTGATATAAATAAGTAAAGTAAAGTACCCACGGCGGCCAGACTTAGAGACTATGGTGCAAGGAGTAACCGGTACGCACGCGACATTGTAGCTGACTTGGCATGGGCTTACGCATACTACGCAACTTATTCTAATACGCACGAGTATTCTAAATCCAAGTGTACTGTACTCTAACTGCATGTAATCCAGGGAAAGAGCTTTTACGCATCTACGCACAATTGCTAAAATCAATTGTTATACAGTATTAAAAATTATAGGAGCCATGCCATACACATACACACAGACATAGGCAAAAGGCATGCAATACTACAGATAGTAATGCCAGGGAAATACTAATACTAATACATGTAATGCGTGGGAGGAGGATTTATTTTACTACTATTGTACACTTGATACACTAAAAGGATGAAAGGGAAGGAAGGTGTTCTTTACTGTAGTATTTTGTATATAGATGAGTAATAGTAGTAAATAGATTACGTGTGTGTATTGTATTTGTATTGAAAAGGTATAAGTGCCTATTATTATATAAGTGAGTAAGCAAAAGCAGGTAGCTAGCAGGAATTCGTTGTTATGTTAATACGCATTAAAGGGAATGATGACCTTGTCCCCGTCCCTTACTTTCAAGCGAGCAAGGTTAAGGCTTCCCTTCTGTGAAGTGCAGTGCATGCACTCGCTCTGCCATGGGTACTCACTACACTATACTCATTGTTGGCCTTCGGTTGTATTTCTATTCACAACATTTAGGGTATGAGGTACTATTATATAATAGTAAACACAAAAGTTGTCTCCTCATCCATTATATTCTTTACTCATGTAATGTATGTAATGTACCATTTTAACTATAACATACATCGTTACAATATGCATATAGTACAGAATACAGTAGCAAGAGTCGGAGTCTCGCCCAAAAATTCCATTGTACTGTACTGACATTATATAGGTACATATTACCCTTGTGTTAGTATTATGTACATAGATGACTAACTTTCCCTTTCACATACATACATGCATAATATGTATATTATGTTTGAATAGAGTCGCAAAGCAAATATTATAATGCATACGTAATACATATGTGCCCATATTACGTTACAGTATCAGTAATCTACACGTTTAGGCTATTATCAACTAATAATGTCCATACGTGTCCATTTTAACGTTTGCTTGTTAAATATGGTAAGTTAAATAAATGGCACATGTCTGGTCACTATATACTGGATCACTATTAGTTTACGTAGTTACTTAAATGTTATTAAACTAAATGTCATGCAGCAATATGCGAGTGCCACATTATGTATTGATAGACTATGTAGGGACACTGCACAAAAATGTTTACTTAATGAACATTATATGTAATACATAGACAGCTCACTAACTGTTGTAAGCCTTTGGAACTTAATGTGTTTGTAAACACATTGTAGGTACTTTAGCGAAAAAGGTAACAACATATAAGTACCTACATATAAATACATATAGTTAAGTCAAAACTTGAGAACTGCATATTGCATAGAATGACAGAATGAAAGGTTCCTTATTGTTTGAACTTGAGATTGAGATTAGAAATAGGCGTAAGATGAGAATGAGAATGTTGCTGTACTTAGTAGCTTATGTTAAGGTACCTAATAGTAAGTACATGGTACAGATATGTTATGTGTACTGTATGAATGAGAATAGTTATTGCTTACCCAAGAGCGGTACATCTTTGGCCTGTCCCTGTCCATGATTGTTGTGATTGTTTGTATTATTGTTGCTTGGCCCCGGCGGTTGGGGTGCACGAAACTCACTCATTTTGGTTTTGACAACTTTTTGACAAGGTTTTTTGAAAATGATTGTAAAAGAGTTTTGTATTTGAGAGTAAAGCGAGCGACTACAAATACGCTGGAGCCTCCAGGAGAGGAATATAGAAAGTGAACTTGAACTTGAACTGCTTCCCCACTGAACCTCTTTATAGAACTTTGCACATACATACTAGCATAGAATAGAGCAAGCATTACATAGCATACATAGCATACTTACATGCAGTAGAAGTGGAGCTACAGCTACTACGTTAGCGTTAGCGTTAGCACACAAAGTGCATGATATGCTTTGCTGTGCTTTGCCTTGACTTGACTTCTACAGTAGAGTAGAGTAGAGTAGTAGGAACTACATATTACACTACTATTACATATTAAACCATACCATACCCCATACCATATCACATGCATGCGATACAGCATAGAGATAGCATCCATCCATACATAGAATACATAGTACACTACATTACATACACTCAAGAGCTGGAGCAGAGCAGACTGAGCTGAACAGCAATAGCAAGCGCACACATTCAGCATAATATCATTGCATTGGCAAGCACCAAGCACACTCGTCGTTCCTTCTCATCTCCTTCCTTTCAGCAGAACACACATAAAACCTAATACATACTTACTACTTACCAACTACTACTACCAGGCCAAAACTCGAGCTAGCACAAATACTTACCAACAAAATACACACAGAATACGCAGAGGTGGGAATCATTCTACCCGAATTTATTTAACCCGGGATAAATATGTATGCACAATCAGAAAGGGATATTAATGATCTACGTAACAAATGTTTCTGCACTTATGTATGCACACAGGAGACAAAATATTTTTTGCACAGATTTGCATTTTATATAGCTATCAGCCATTAGCACATAATGTTTAGCCCATTTTTAAATTGACAAAATATTTAATGTACAGGTGAATCCCAGTTCAGTACTATATGTATTAGTGTTCCAGGATATTTAATTTTCCAGACAATTTCAAATTGTAAAATTCGCAGATCAGTAGAAACTTAAAATACACTTAAAGATCTGTTTATCATATGCTAGCATTTAAATGGTAGTATTTGGTAAATGCATTTGTACAGATGCTACATAGCAAGATGAGATTTATAGCGATTGCGATATATGTGCCAATAAAACCCTTTTACTTAAAAATGATGCAACTTAGGATATTTTTGCGAATCCCTAGTTCCTGATTGTAAATATCTACAGTGCATTTCATATCTGGAAGGGCAATTCATGCGGAGATCCGATCCCATGTTTAATCTATCTCCAGACTGTATTCTACTATGCTAACATTAGATGATGATATCGTGCTATGCTGCTGTAGTGATAGAATCACATCACGAGACGAGTATTAGTATTGTAGAGTAAGTGAGTTAAAGTAGAGGAGAGCAGGCGGGCAGGCAGTGCATTGCAGTGTGCAAAGCCAGAGCAAACGTAACGAAATTCATGGTTTGTAGTAAAGTAAAGTAAAGTAAGTCTGCTAAAAGCCTATCTTATTTTTCGCTCATACTCCGTACGGTTTCCCGTCCGACTCCCTCACCTTGCTTTTGCTTTGCCTCGCTTGCCTGCCTGCCTGGCATATTGTAAATACCGTGCCACTCGTGCCACTATCCCTTCATATCTTCCATATTATTACCTACTATTCACCGCCGGTTATACTACCCTAGTTAGAACTTCTACTGTACACAGTAAATATGTAGGTATCTATGTGTTTCTATTATAATACAAATAAACTCCGGTTCTTTTTAGGGTTAAAGGTAACAATTTCAACTTGAAATGCCAATGCCATGATATTTACCACAATTATCCCCAAACATGAAATAGCAAAACTGTGAAATACCTGTAATTACCAAAGTACCTACTAAAAATAATGAAGCATAATAATATTTTATATACAATATTTGTACATACATAAGGTAACTTAAAGATCCATATCTCTCATTATATAGATTAGTGTTGGCTAGCTGTAGCTCTGCAGAATTTTTCCACATTTTCTAATAGCACACACACGCTAGAGTATACTCTGTATTAGTTATGTACAGTAAACATTGGGTGGGTCCACCGTGCATGGGCAGAACCGGCTTTACACTCCCCGTTTCGGTGACAAGAGAAGAGAACCTAAGTTTTAACATTCTTTGCAGATTCAGATGCAACTTTGCAACAGCTATGAATATATGTATGTAGGTAGTAGGTATGTATGCATAAGTGAGAGAAACAAATAAATATGACGTTAGTAAAGATAAAGACATGCTTAGCTATACAGTTTTATTTGCTACTGCTTGCAATGTTTTGTCTAGTTGAGATGAGACTTGAGACAAAAAGGAAAATTCTCAGGTTTAAAAATGTAGGTACATAGAATCTGAGAATCACATAGGGCTATATGTATGTTATATGTATGCTATAGTATCTACGTCTCATCCAGATATATAAACTGCCCATGATATCCCACTTTTTACTGCTGGATGATGAAATTTTATGTATTTTTCGCTTATTCTGTAAACAAACTGTAAGAGGAGATTTTTTAGTGTAAATTGTTAACCTATAATATGTTTTTTGTCTTCCAAGGTCTGATAAACCTTCATTTGTACACTAATTAAACTTAAACGACTTAGTTACAGGCAATTATCAGTATTTAACTAATAAGACCCTGAACTAGTATTATATTCCTTTGTTGTTCTGTTTGCTGTTCATTGTTCTAAATTATAATCACTGCATGCAACGTAAACATTGCCATTTCCAAATGACATTGAGTCAGTGAGTGACACAGTGACAGTTAATAAACTAAAGATAAGTGCATTACTATAAGAATTAACGTAACGTAAGTAATGTTTTAAGAAGAGACATAAAATAAATGCACATTAAGGATAATTCAATCGTTCAATTAATTACAATCGATTAAAAGCTTTTATCAAAATGAGTTCTTTATATTGTCTATAATTAGGTACTTAAGTTGCGAATTACAGAATGATCTATATTTATGTACATACATTAATGCGTTGTGTAAATTGGTACTAAAACTGCGTTGTAATTCTTAATTCATTCAACTCGTCCGCTTTATAAATTCACACTCTTCGTCCGACAGTAATTAATTGCTTAATTAAGTATGTACTTTATGCTCGAAATAAAGAAACATTACAATAATTGGGATAAATCATTAAAGCGTTCATAAACAGACATTAAAATACTGGAACATACTAAATTAGAGCATAAGTGTGCTAAACCAATAGGAGCTACATAACTGTACTTATATATAGTAGGTGTCCACATTTATTAGTATAAAAAGATGCATGTGTGCAATGCATGATGCTAAGTCGCAATGCAAATTAATACAATGTGAACTCTTTGAACTGTTTTCGCTGTTTGTGTACTGATTTTAGTTGAGAATGAGATAGAGCAAACTTTGTAAACAAGAATTTAAGATTCCTGGAATTTAGTGTGATGTAGATTGGAAATAAAGATAAATAAATTCACCAAGAAATTTTTCTATTGCATTTATGTTACGTAACACAATTATACAGCATCAAATTAAAAGGAAAAGGTCAAGCGCATGACCTTTTCAAGGTGCACTTTGCACCAAATAGGGAAACAGGTCAGAGAACCCACAATGGTAGCGCAACACTGTTTCTATTCCATACAGTTGGCTTACCAGAATTATCTCACAAGATTTTTTGCGCACTTTTATTACAAGCTGGGATTAAATGTATGAATATGAACAGAGGAACATTACCGATCAGTCACATTGGTGTTCCATTATGGTGCAGCCTGTTACATATTAATAAGATGAGAACAATGCATGTGCTATACTGTCCAGTGCAACAAAATATTGTCTAGCAATAGAAATGTGCCGACAATAGGCCAAACAGTGTAAATATATGTTTTGCTGTAAGTATCCAGTAGTCGTAACTCGTAACTCGTAAATCCACATAAAATGTAACTAAAAGCAATTTACGTAAAAGTAATTTCCCTTTATAAGTACTAATTGGCAGTAATACTAGATCCTAATTTATAATTACGAATTAAGTTTAGAGTTTAAACGAATTTACCATGGATTTGAGTTTAGATGCTTATTACATGAACTTACCTAGTTTTGGATGGAACTTAATATGAAGTTAAGTTTTAGGCGAGACTTACCATTGTATTTTTCGATGGATAATACCATGAATTTAAGTTTAGTTGATGTCGGATCCATAAATGAAGATATCCAGGACTCCCTTTAGTTACAGGCATAACATGAAGAAACAGTAATACATACAATTGATTAAAATTAAACTATACATCAAGCACAAAATGCAGTAAATAATAATCGTATGTCACAAAACATCATCTTCCCTATCAGTTTTGTTAGCAATTAGATAGGTTAACTTATTAGTTCTCGGATCCATAATGTCCGTAGAAGTAATAGCTGTATTTGTAACTTCTATAAAGGGTTACCTAGATGAACAGTGAAGGAAAAACTAAAGGGGATTACAGCTGCTGTTGTAATAGTTACTGTACGTATGTATGCCTTTGCTATGCAATCGAGGAAAGATTGCAACCAAACAATTAAGTTCAAGTTTGGACAACTTTACACAAAAATGCAAGTGCACAAATTACTTAATTATGGGTATACTTATTTGTATCTTATAAAATTGTATGTTTCTCCAATTCATGTAAATAATGCTTTCATTCCCTTCTATGCACGGAGATTTACTCTTGTACCAGGTTTGCAACAACATTTATGCTTAATACCATCATACAATTAAATCGTATTGACGCTTTAACAGTTTCTAAGTTGGAGGAAGTGTACCTATTTTAGATTAAGAATATTATAATTAAAATACATTACATACGAGTGTACGGGGTTTTGCTTGCATTTAATACTGATTTAATTTCGTGTATACGAATGGCCTAATTTTGTTAATTGAATAAAACTGATTACAATTACCTAAACATGTGCTAATTACTTAACTACGAATATCGTTTCACATTATAGTAATAAGAAAATTGAATTGAACATGAAGAATTACCTCCGTTAGTCCAGTTTGGCTGAAATTATAATTTCGAAATCAAATGCTTCCAAATCCCTAAATTATTAGAGCCTATAGGATAACAAGTATTTTGAGCCATACAAAGCCATGAAATTATTGAGCACATTGTGTTTTTACAGTTTACTTTGCAAATGATACTACAAGCCTATGATGGATGCAGTTTACCTGTAGAAGCCCTTCGTTGATATGAATTAATGATTTGATTTTGGTAATGCAAAGAATTCCCATTTCTTAGGGAATTTTTTAAACTCTGATTCTCAGACTCAGGAGATGCGTACAATTTATGTCATGCCGAGTATAATCAAATGTAATTTTTCTTGAATGTGGGGACGTATATAATTTTCTATTTGAAAGCCTTAAATGCAAATCTCTACATAACTTTTTCCAGAAATACTATACTAATATAAAAACTGCATAAAATGGGGTTCGTCGCCCTACATCTGCGTATGTGTAAGATATACAGTACAATACATTAACGCATTCATTACTGATTTATCATGTTTTAATGTTCATTTTATAGGTTTATTCGGAAATGAATATTTTAACTTCTCGCTTTGTTGTGGGAATATAACAAGGAAGTCATATCGTATCATTTAAAGACGCATTAGCGATGACTGCCTGCCTCGGTTTGCTTATTAGAATTGATACTACTACAATCTTGTAACATTATTTATACCTAGGTTAGGTACATTCTGCCTGCTTCTATAATTTTTGTTGGAAGTTTGAATGCACGTAAATAGAAAATATTTTGTAAACAATAAAAAAAATGTTATCTCTCTCCACTGTACCCTGGAAAAAATTATTACAAGTGTATTGTAAATTGTAACTGCATTTGTAGCAGCTTAAACAATAATCGAACACTGGTGTTTCAAATAACTGATATAATTCTTAAAAGATTATATGATTAAAAATGATAAGTAATAATATGCATAATAAATAAGTAGTTATTTACTAACTATTACATAATATCAGAGGTAGGCACTCCTTCTGCTATATTGTTATTTAGTCCATATCATGGAATTCTTTTAATTGATTTCTAAAATTATATAATTGTTTTACTAAATTATAATACTATTAAGTATGCTCCATGATTGAATAAATTTCACTGCGGCAAATTAGTAAATGTCACACGACATAATGATATGTTATGTACATTTTGAAGAGCGCGGAGCGATTTCAAAACATAATTATTATCTTCATATGGATGTACATTATTTTGATTGTTAACTACTTAACTACGTAAAAACAGAATTCATTAAATAACACAATATTGAATAAATTAAATAAATTATAGTTTACAATGATGGTGATTAGTTTTGGGTGATCACATCGAGACCACCTTAAAAATTGGTAAACTACTAAAATGAGGAAAATTAGAATGTAAACGGCTGAAGTCGACGGAGTATTTTCGAGTCCCCTTTCTTTACAGATTTACACTTTTTTCACTTCGATATTATTACCTATATAAAATCCTAGCAGAGATTTATTATTCGAAGGAAAGATTTTCATATTTTACAAAAATTGTAATGAAAATGGTGTAGTTGTAGTTCCTCACTTTTCTTGAATTATTTATTGGTTGCATTTTGATTACAGAAAGTTTCATAATTAGGCTGACGGCATTTCAATGTAACTGACGATAACTGATAAACCTAATGCGATTTTAAATATACTTAACCGTTAACATGCATACATTATATTATTATAAGAAAAAAGAAAGCAATTTCATGCTACATTGTCAACACCACTTTGATTATTAATACACAATTATTAGCGGTTCTATAAAACTTTAAAACTCGTCTATTCTATAATAAAGTATTACAACGTCCCAACCTTCAATCAATATTACATAAATATCGTATCAGAATTGACCAGCGAAAGTTGTTCATCTCATGATTCGATTGACAAATTCGTAATGTCAAGATTCCTAATACTATCTTTGCTGACGTTCATATTGCCTGAATTAGCTGGTGCGACATTAGTAGGTATCACCGAGGGAAGACTTGCATTATTGATGTTGAAAGGGTGATTCGAATTCCGCAAAACTGAATAGACGTTCTCTACTGAACTGAGTCTCTCGAAAAACGGAATCAGGTACAGTAGCTCAGTGTCCGACGAATCATCAAACCAGCTGGCAACGGGTACAGCGTTATCCTACCATATTACATATTAAAATATTTATTATTCGAACGTTTCACAATTTCCTTCAACAGAAAAATACAAATCAAGGACAAAAGGCTGACGGGTTATGTTAAATATTACCGGATGAAATATATATGAGGCAGGTGAATTGTCAACTATAACGATTCTCTGTAGATTCCTTCCCAATTTGTTAAGATCTTTTACATAATTTCCTCGGTGGAACACACAAGCATCTCTAAATAAACGACTGCGAAACACGCTCCATTTATCCAGCAAATCTGCGACAGGATCCGCATACTTCGCCAGAGAAGCTGAAATAAAACAATAATAAAACATTAATAATCATAATCAGATCCTTCACAGGTCATGTATGCATGAATAGCTGAACTAATACTTAATTAGGAACGACATTGCTTTGCCTAAAAGTACTTTATAAACTTGTACTAAAAGTACAATGTATTTTAACTGGGCACGCTCGTAGGCGTAGGAATTAATGGCATTGGTCTACTTAAGTATTACGTACTCAATTTATACTGTTCACAGAAATTCTAAAAACAGAAAAATAAAATACGTTTAAGCGTTAAAAGTCAACATAACTCAAACTTGTCCCCTGTCCTCCATGCACAGATTTTACTCGAATTCGTTAGACACTGATTCTACAATTAGGTAGTACTACATATTCGAAGCTTATCTAAACAGACTAAACACACCATTAAATAAGTGGCGGAATACCACTAAAGCTAAATACCCTGTGTCTGTGATCGTGATCTGTAAATAGCTATTTAAGTTGTAATTGTCATTTAACCAGCACGGTTCGACAATCAATTACTAAACAACAAACAAAAGTTGTATCTTTGTCTTTCTGGTACCCATATGCTGCTGGAGGTATTTCTCGAATTCTATGCCATTTTCTCTGAACAGACAATACTCAATTACCTCCAAAGATACCCTCTTTTGGGCAAAAATGTTCGTGTGCTCAGGAAATTATCCTGCATTTAACTGAACTTTATCTTAAAATAAGCTCGTTCTTAGGTCACAATATAAGAAAAACATTTCAATTTCCAACCCCAATTTTATCCATTTATTTTACCTATATCTAAACACTATCATATCAGTCTGAGTACATTCGTTTTAAAACTAACCTTATACTTAAATGGGTAAATTGCAGATTTAAATGCTACTGATATATAGCTAAAGCATGCTTAATAGGAATTTTAGAGTAAAAATAACAACTCAAACATTGAGTACGTATTGTAATTTCTGTCCTGTCCTGTTTCGCATATCGCTAATCGTTAATCCTATGCTAATCTGAGGACATATCGTGTTTGCATCGTTGTCTTAAGACTACGAGGCAGTAAAAGACCCCTTGTACATTCTTCATTAAAATTACAAATGCCAATTGTCAAACGAATGATTCTGAATTCCACCTACTAAGTAAAACGGACACATTTACAGAATCTTGGTGTAACCTGCGTGTAATGTTTGACGTATATATATATCGTAATTCGAATTAGTGATTCATAACCTCCAGCGAAATATAATTAGAAATACTTTCCTTTAGATCGGTAGTTCGGCAATAATTTTGAAAATAAAACATACTATAATTGAGACATGCAAATGTTTAATAATTATTTAATCGTGCATACCCGTAAATAATATGCATTCATACAGTTCTCCCATCTTCTGAAGAAATTCATCTACGTATGGTCTTTTGGCAACATAAACTTGATGTACCACTCCATCGATTTCCACTGGCACTATAAAATCTGCATTCCCAATAGGCTGTAAACACCAAGAAATGTAACATTAGTATTAGTGACATGTGGTGGCATGTTTGCATCTTTAATCCATGTAATCGTAAATATCATTTATAAATAGGTGCTTTCATTGGCACACTGACGAAAATACGTTTTACCCTTTGTTCGGATTAACTTTTTAATTTTAATATTAGACCCCAAGAATACTTAGTTAGAATTAGTATCTGATGCGCACTTTGTGCCGCTTGCACTTACACGCGGCAAATGTTTCTCTGCGTCGTCTACAGAGTACTACAGTGACTATACTAAACTTAAATATGTTTACGTTTACGTAATAAAGGAAACATATCAGTTATAAATAAGATAATGGATCTCTATTCAAGTTATTAACTAAAATCATTGCACTGGGTAAATGTAGAAATCTACAGACCAGATTTTCGATCGATTTGGAATCAGTCCCCTGGGTAGGAAACCCCTAGGCAAGGACTTATCCTACTACAATACCAAAGGTGTACATTTCTCGATGTCACATTACATGTCAAAAGTCGTCATATACATCTTACAAAATTGACAAAACACTACTCTGCAAATATATTGGCTTTCCGCTTTACTTTGTAACTTTACACATTAAAAATTGTAGTACCTTAAAACTTGAATGCACAAGCGTTTCATCTAGATCGATGACCATACATGGTTTACTTGCATCTTCAGGCAGCTGCGGTGGCAATAAAAATTCAGTGACAGAATTGTACTGATCATAAACACTAGTGCCGATTGCCAATTGATTATTTGATTGTTGCTGTTGTCGTAAATAAAAATTATCTTCACAGTTATTGATATTATTTTCTGATATTGCATTTACATTATTTGTTTCATTTACAGGTCCGTCACTCTTTTTCGTCTTTCGCTTTGGACGTTGTTTACGATCGTCACAACAACTACACCAACAACAACAAAATAGTTTTTGTAGCAAAGATTTCTTAGTCAGTGATTTTGTAGTGTCATTTCTTTGGTTATTAGAAGACTGATTTTGTAAAGGTGAAAGTATTTGGTCAGGTGAAGTCGCTGCAGGCTGGTTGTCTGTAAATAAAAAAGTAAAAGCAAACGCAATGTTAGTTTACAATCTTCTTTAGCGACAGTATCAATATCAAAGAAATAATTATTACAAATGCTAAAAGTTAAATAGACATACTATAAATTATCAAATTATTATCTCAATAAATAAGTGGAGCATGTCAGCATAAATGTAAACATTAACGCTAAAACATGACGCGCGGTAAGGTACCACATTATAACATATATACAATTTATTATCCCTCCATCACCCCCTAAGCATTAGGTTTGGTAATTTTGACTTTCAAACAAGGGTAACCTTTCATCATTTGATTTAACTTGCACCCTAAATAAATTCTAAAATATGTTTTTAAAATTTTTTAATTAGAAAGTGCGTACAAAAAATTAAATCGCATTTTTTCTTCATTTGTTTACAAACAAAAAATCCTATAATTTTTAATTAAATCTCAACAATCTGTATATCAATATCATCTTTAAAATCCCATTTTTTGGTGAAAGGCCACGTAGGTTTAGTTACCCAAGTAAGGAGTGTGTTCTATATAGTTTTAAAAAATCTAAAATTACCTGAGGAGGTCGTATTATTCGTATTTTTAGCATCCCCGTGGCAGTTGGTTCCATGGTCTGTAGAATCGGTGGTAACGGGTCTTGATACTTGCGTTATTATATTTTCCATCACTACGATAACGATTTTGTAGGATGTATTGCGCTGATTGATTACTTTATTTTAATGTTTAATATTCAAAACTTTGTGAAATCGAACAAGTTGAAAGATTGTACGTAAATACTTTCATTCAATATCACTATAATAATATCTATCTATCAAGGTACAGGTACAGTGTAAAAATGTTTTTATACTGCATAGTGCATACTAGTACTAGTCACTAAAACCCCTATACACGACTGCACCAGACACAGACAGACATAGCATAGCATTGCATGCATAGGTCTTTACGTGTTGTGCATATGCACGTACCTACATGTACAATACAAGGCGAAAGGTACAGCATATATCTGCTGTACAGTCATATACAACATAGTATACTTTTTACAGACAGCACTTGTACTAACTGCACTGTATTACAGGGTATATTGCATTCTATGGGAAGCGACCATAAGAGGAGCTAGCATTGCACTATGCGCAAACCACTCGACGGCCATCAGCAAAGTAGCCGACAGCTTACATAAAAGTCACTACTAAACTAACTGAAACCTTGATGTACGTAGTTACGTGGTTTTATTCATGAAAACACACAAGGAGAAAATATCTTTCACCAACTTTCTCCATATAATACACAGCGTTATACAATATTATTTTACTTAGCATTCAGCCAAGCTTTCTCTGAAGAAAGTATTTATTTTTGCTTACTGTATGAGATTGGAGAAAGTAAGAGAAAGCTATCAGATATTGTTCATTCTACGCGGCTTACAGTAAACGAACTTTAAATGCCATTATAGAGTGTAGAATACCATATGAATTTAGTCCAGGTTCTTATTAAAATGGTTTTCTTTTTAGTTCTTGAAGTATAGTTTGCTAACCTACACAATGCAAGCATGACGTTGTGTAATATTGTTCTTGGAGAATTTAAACTGCACCATAATTTTCTTTTCTCTAGTTTTCAACCCTTTTTAATTCTATATCTAAAATTAATCTAGCTCATATCTAATGCATATAATACAATTTAAGTTAGACCAATCTGGAAATGTGCATTGGACTGGAATTCAGGCCTCAAAAAAAGTTGGCATCCCAGCATCTAGGATTCTTGGAAATCTGGAATGGGGGTGGGGCTACGCTTGGAAATTGAAAAACTTTTAGACTTTCTCCATTTAACCTAATGGAGAAAGTGGAGAAAATAGAAAGTAGGGGGCGGGGTTTTTGGTGAAAGTCTGCTTTCAGGATTCTTGGAAGAAATTTTTTTTTTGAGGCCTGCAGGAATTATCTTTTTGGCTCGGATTTCGGGCTCAAACTTAATTACACAATTAGTTTAAGCTCAAACTACTTAAGTAGAGGCTTACATTTAGCGCATGGTAATTTCAGGCTCTTGCTTAATGAGCAGTTTGTGTTACATTTATAAGCCAATCCATTGATAGTATTTTTGGAAGTTTTTCTAGTTGGGGAATATACGTATACAACATTGATTAAGCGGACACAGTGTATGTGTATCGCGAATCGTGAATATAACATTTATCTGTAGGCACACAATAATATGGGAGAGTCAAACTGATTGCTTGTATAAGAATTCCAAATATGGGAATTATATCGTCTTTAATTGAAGTGTCTTTACCTAACCAAGTTTTTTAAACTATTTAATTAATATATATTTACAACTTGGAAGCAAGTACAAGGAATATACATATCAAAGTAACTTTAGGCATCTTTACAGAATTAAAAGTTTCAAGTCAAAGGGTACCAAAATCTCTTGCAGTATTCAAATTAATGTACATGCCTTCTACTAACACATACATTTTGCAGGAGCTTGTTCAAGCACAGCACGTTGTAAAGAACTCCTGAAAATGGATTGTGATACATTTATCACCTTTTTGTTTATTATACATAATTGGCAAGTAAGGCTGTAAGTGATGATTCTCCGCCGAAAGAGAGCATGTTTTCGATTGCCTAGCAGTGGATCTTCGGCTGTTGGTTGCTCACCTTGCAATTGAGCCGTGACGTGAGACAACTTTCACTTTAAGATGGAGTTTCTTAATTTTAGTGCCAAGTCTACGAGTATCCCGTCCCGTACTTAATACATACATAGTAATACATTGTAGATTGTAGTTTCTAGTACATGCATTGTTGCATACATATCAGATAGTAAAAATATTACTATGTAGTATGTGCTGTATACATATTATTATTAATAGTGTAGCTTGCGCTTGGTTTTTGGCTTGAATATACATAACTACAAGACAAGTACATACAAACTGTATTTTATGTAGCTAAACGTATGTGTACCGTATAACACAGTAGCAAAAGGCATGCAGAGCAATTCACAAATACAAAATGTACTACATGTATTAAATGTACATATTATATCTACTGCTGTGTGTACTATACTTACATGCATACATACAGCATTCATCCAAAGCTAAAGCTTTAGCTAAAGGACACAACTTTAGTTAGATGCTCGACTTGTACCGTTGCTCGCTTGCTTTGCTGTTGAGTCGCACCATATTTGACATTTTTATGTTTCCCAGCATCACAATCACAATCCCACATCCTACAACAAAATCAGTACAGTAGTCTGCTTTGCTCAACCTAACCTAACCCAAATAACATCTCAATATTTAGCGATTCTTCACTGCTGTACGCATACTGAAGTATCCGACGAAATCAGAAAACAATGCAATACAACAACAATAGGGAATGAAATAGGAATTTATGCAACCAATATCAAATCTCTTGTAAACGTCCTAGATTTAACTGAATATATTATGCAAAATCATTTTAGTGTTGGCTGTTGGCTCCCATCAGTCAAAAAACATTTTAGACTTTGAAACGCCTTAGTTTTAAATGCGTCTTGCCAATGATTCTTACTAAACAACAGCATAAATATGAAATGAGGTGAACATACTCAGATTTGGTTTAAAGATAGTAATGTTTTCGTATACCATTTACGCATAGGCATTTTATGTATCATGTACACATAGTACATAAGTTTACGTAAACTCAAACTTTAACGGGTGGGTTTAATGATTTTTATGAATTCCTAGGTGCCCCAATTCATACGGGAATTGGGGCATTTTATTATCATTTCTAAAATCATGATATTGTATATTTATACACGTGTACCTAATTTGCACCTTTGCATTATTATATTCTTGGTCTTGAGCAGCCTTCATGTGCATAGTAGGCGAATAGTGTTAAAGAGCAAGGTTCATGTGTTTGCACATATGTACTGTAATGTAATCATCCATTACTGCATATACTATATCGGTAATGCTGAATGCTGACCTTTGCCTTCCTTATGCTGCTCTTAATTACTTATTGATTTTTGGCAGTCTACAACAACCAATTTATGTCTTGGTCAGACTGGGGACAATTTATATTATGAAACGGGACAGGTAATGCCACCAAAATACTATTTTCCATTATTCAATTACATTTATGTACAGATATAACACATACATAGTTATAGAATTAGAAACTACTACTTACTATGCAACAGCTATATTATCAATGAATTATTAAACTGGGTAGATTAATACACAGTCGAAATTCTCATACGCAAGCAAATGCATTTCGTTAGATATATTCTTTATATGCCTATGCATATTATGTATATTACTGACTCAATACTAACTGAGCCCAAAAATTTATGTACAGTGCTCCAAATATTTTTGCTTAGATATTTAAAATATATCTTAGAGTTAATACCATGGCTATTTTAATGCATGTTATTTTACATCTGCATTTTGCAAACAATATGGACTTAAGTATGGAATTAAAGTTGAATTACGAAGCGTTGTGTTAGCATATTCAAAACTTGTTTATCTTTCTTGTAAACAATACGTATTGATATATATACATCAGTTACGGTTTATAAGATCATCACACATATGTATCACGAAAACTTATTCTCAACAAATAAACTGTCAATTAGTTTTCGCTATAGTACATATTTTCTGATTATTATGTTTAACATGGTATTGTTGCTAATATGTAGTTTTGCATAATATTGTTTTCGTGGAAATAATGTAGTGTATAGTACAAAAAGCTTTCACATACATAACACACAAAGAATTCATTCAACCACATTTATAACATCATATTATTTTGTCAAATTCTTGTTAAACGTAAAACGCTTGGCTTTTATTACAGTTTCCTAATTTTAACAATGACTTTTCAATGATTTTCTATCTACTAGTTACTATTACTATCTATATTCTTAAATACGTACGATATACTGATATTGATGCTTGATGCTAATGATTTCTACGTAAGTTATAGTAACTATACATAGTGCCAAGTCGATATAGTACTAAGTACTTAATTATAGTACTTAATTAATATGACACGAATTTACTGTAATCTTTATAGCCTATTCGAGCAATTATGTACTTAATACAATTGTGGATATTGAGTGTTTTAAAAATGTGTAAATATTATATAATGACTGTATTCAGTATTGTATTTAGGAATTTAGTTAAGTATAGTAATAGTGATTAAGTGCCAGAACAGCGTGAAGCACATGACAATATTAATTTCTTTTAATTAGTAATCTGTAATATTTGTACAAAGTACAAACAAAGGGAATCATTTCTGGAAAATCATGAAAAGAGAACTCATATTTAGAATAAGCTGGTAGATGACCATGCATCAGTAAAAATGACTTTTGAAATTCAATCAGAGCGTATGTATTGTGTAAATCTATATTCCATGTAGCATTTTATGCATATACGATATCTACTTGGTATATTCCTCTGAAACACTGTATGCTCTTGAACAATGGATTAAGTTGATGTTAAATTGATGCTTTGTTATACCTTATGTGAACTTAGAATTTAATCTGCTAACCTTCACTATCATATTATGTATCAATTTAATTTTTATCTGGCTGTCCTAAATATGAACACTCACAAGTGTTTCCGTGTTGAGTCTACAGACAGACACAGGCAGCCGAACTAAATCCTCACACAAAGCAAGGTGTTTTAGCATCAACAAGGTTAAGCCAACGCCAAGAATGCCAGAGAGGCTTATGGGAGCGAATATAATAGATTAGCAATTAACACTGATTATTGGCATTGGCACAGTGCAGCAATAAAATAATTTATATGCATTATACTCAGCAACCTTTCTGTAGGCAGATTCATACATAAAAAAATTCAATAGGACCGAATAAGGAAAAGAAGAAGCACTTTTAGGTTTCGTCTTTTTCACTTTCACACTGTCATACTTCATCTTCTGCAAACATGCAATGATACTACATACAATAATACGACAATATAAAATGCACAATACAATACATCTGTAATAGTAATTTTTGATCGAATTAAACAAAATTTAGAAAATATTTGCAAATAAATTTTTTATTGTAGTTCTTGAATAAAATATCTATATGGTAGAAAAATCCTTTTCCTGTATCCTTTCTTTCTGGAGAATAAAAACGAAATCATAAATTATTGCACTCAACAAAGGTGTACCGATTAAGTAAACCCTACTAGGCCTACTTTAGTATGGAAATATGACTTAACCTCTTCATCGGTTGAGTTTCTGTGTAAATTCTAACTACTTGGTACTTACTTATTGGTTCTATTTGTATTTTAACGATGTATGCGATCGATCGGAGTATTTGACTTTTGAAATGCTTTCTAATCTTAACTAACTGTGATGTATCTCTTAATAATTAATAAGCAAACTTAATCAATTTTGCGAATTACGAGTTTCATTATGTTACCTTCATACTTAATTATTCGCAGAATTATTTAGTTATAAAATTCGGTTTATTTTCGTGAATAATATTCTGTTTACGCATTCATTTTATTTTAAAATTGGTAATTAATAACTGTAAATCTGTACTATATTAGTGAGCCAGCACAATTAATTAGGCATTTTACCTGTGAATGATGAGATGACTAGGCTCCAGCTCATAACTCACCTAACTTTCTAAAACAGTCATCAAATTCTAATAATATAATAATAATTACAAATATTATTATGTATTTAGTATGCCACAACACTTCTTATAAAAGACTAACTTTTTACCAAATATTGTCAATTACAAAAATCCTTTCAGATATTCAATTTTTCTGTTTTCTTTAATACATAAGTACTTACACTAGGGTACATTTTAACACACAACAGGTACCTTGTACCTAGGCTCACATCTTACACAGTCAGAGTATTATAACTATACGAACAAAATAATATTCTAAGTTTAGCTTGAGGATTGCTGTTTGTGTATTAATTTCCATCTGTCTACTATCTATCTACATATATATAACAATTTTAGTTAAAAAGGGATGTTACTTGGATTCTAATGTAATTATCTATCTACAAGAGTAAACATACAAAAAGTGCTTATAATGCATTCTGTACAAAAATGTTACAGTTATTTTGAGTTGTGAACTTATTTATGCGAGTTATTATCATTTACCCATTCACGAAAAATCAATTTACACTCAACCAAACAAATAGCATCCATAATTCAGACATTTCTAAAAGGTATTGTCCACGAGAGTTAATAAAATAAGTCAGTATAGTAACACATACCATAATAATATCATTGTTATGAAACACAACGTCATGTAGACGCGAACAGTACTACTACTACTAACTAACAATAAGGTTGACTGGATGACAATTTATTATATTACTTATCCTATTTATAATTATTGGAGTAATGGACATCATCTTCGTAGAAATTTTAATACTCAACGTAAATTAATAAATCTAATTAAAAGGTCACGTTATGGAAACTCCATTTATAGTAACAACACTAGCGCTGCCGACTACACTGGAGTTACTGGTGACCCCATAGTCATCCAGATTTTCATATATGGGATCTACTGATGGATTATCGTAGTAATGAGATTGAATTGGATTAGTAGTAGTATTTGAGCTAGGAAAGATGACCATAGGCTGATCTTTAGGGGCAGGAGCTCGAGTGTCCTTCCCGTTTACAGAACTACTTCTACTGGTTTTCATTTTACTTTTACGAATCCACAATAAAAGTCCGACAACCAGAGCAATTATAATAAATCCGAAGGAAAGACCTAAGATAACTGCTAAGGAACTGGATTCTTCTGCGGTGTTCGCATTTGAAGATCTGTCGCTGTCTTCTTCTATGTAATTCGTAGAATACTGATCTCTAGAGATACACGTGGGGGCATATGGGGGAGACCAAGACCCCGATTCCATGCATGTAAGAATAGAGTTCGATTTCTTTGTCATTTCGTAGCCGTGAACACAGTGATATTCTACAACGCTTGTGTACCGGCTTCCGTTTAGTTGGAATACTCGGGTGTTTTCACCGAATGGGGGCTCTGGACAGGACACAACTGGAAAATAAACATTAATTTTAATTTTTAATCACTGCTTTTAAAATTTCGAAAAGTAAGTCAGTAAGGATAAGGATAATTCTTACATTGACAAATGGGAGGTTCTCCGGACCACACTCCATGTTCAGTACATTGTCTTGTGCCATTTCCAATTAAAAGCATACCCTTGCCACAAGAATACTTTGCAAATCCTCCAATTTGGAAGGAGGTTATATCAATTGACGTATTCAGTTTCTCAGGAGCATCACATGTAATTTCTAGAATAAATGTAGTGTAGAATACGATATATTGCAAATTTGTTTATAATTTAAGTAAAAATGTATGAAAAAAAAGTAAAATAGAAATTGCAATCGCATTTGCATCTTACCTCGACAATGAGGATCAAAATTTCCAGACCAAGTAGAATTTTCCAAGCACTGCCGTCGAGAATTTCCAATAAGTTTGAAACCTTTCCAACACTCGTAGATTGCAGTCGTTCCAAAGTATGTTGCATTACTAGTTAATTTTAAAAGTCCATTGGACAACTCAGGCGGATCTCCGCAATCCACAAAGATACACTCCAGTTTGTCTGATATTTCGTTTTCAGACCATTCTCCGTTTTCCAAACACGTTTTGAGATTTCCTCCTCGTAAAATGTAGCCTCTCTCGCATCTGTATTTCAGGACTGTGCCTATTTTGTAGGTCACATTTAAGTCGGATGGCATTGTGGAGAATGTGAGCAAGTTCTGGTGTACATTGAAGCGGTCATTTTTGGACACGGAAGCGACTGTGTTAGGTGGAAGTGGAGGAACTCCACAACGAACTTCATCACAAGAAGGTGTAACTCCGGACCACAAACCATTCGACAAACAAGTTCTCCGACTTGCGTTTTCATCCAACTGAGAATGTTTTCCTGCTCCGTGTTTAATTCTGTAGTTGTTAGCACACGAGTAATGAACTTCGGATCCTAAGTGAGTTGTTCCATTTGGATAAGATAGTTGTCCATGCAGAATTGCCGTCGCACGTCCACAGTCCACATCTACGAATTTTTAATTAAATGAAGGTATGAGATCAATTATTAATTAATCACAGGGCCTTAAAAATAATTGACCATGGAAAAGATAGGACTTACATTCACACCGAGGAGGACCTCCGGTCCATTGTCCATTCTTGTCACACATTCTGGTCGCACTGGCACCGTACATCTTGTAACCTTCCTCACAATGGTATTGAATTTCAGAACCAACGGTAAAATCATATCCAGTAACATAAGATCCATGGGGAACTTCCGGTTCTTCGCATGTAATCACTGTAAAATTATTGAGAGCATAAAAAATTCATTCCAATTTTGGCCTAACAATGACAAATACCAATAAAACAGTTTTCGATAAGCAGAATGACATACCTACATTGTCAACAGAATTAAATATTTAAATGAAGATATAGTATTCCACAATTGACTTACAAATGCATCCAGGTAACTCTTCGCTTTCTTCACTGCTACTGTGTCTGGATTTGGAAATTCCAATTCTTTTCTGGTTCCTCCGTTCCCACCTTCCATTTTCCCGACACTCAAGATACACATCCACATTATCACTTGGCTCATAATTGTCTTCACATACGACTTGAGCTATGGAATTTAGAACTGTTGACGAGTTGGCTAATTTGTAATGTCCGTTTGGAATAGAGGGGAGTTCTTCACATTGAATGAATTTGCACAGAGGTGGGGCGTTATCGTAATTTCCTCCCAATTTACAAGTCAAGGTACTTGAACCGATCAGTATGTGACCACTGTGACATTTATAGGTTATGGTGGAACCGTGTTTTAATCCAGTTGAAATAAATGTTCCATTGACTATCTCTGGGGGTTGTTGGCAAGTAGATACTGAAATACAATAATCAAAAATACGATTTGAAGGAAATTCGCAAGAAATGTTGATCCTAGTTATAACAATATTTGCATGTACTATCTGTATATAAAGGTAAAAGGTTCTTAGAAAACGGAGAAACTTACAAAGACATTTGGTAGATCCTTTTCCTGACCACTTTCCATCCTTTTGACAAGTTCTTGAAGAATCCCCAACTAATGTGTAACCTTCGTCACAATTGTAGGAAACAGTTGCTCCGTAAAATGTTTCATTTGTTGGGCTAGATACAGTTCCATTTTGAATGGTAACAAAAAGTGGTTCTGCTCCGCAATCCACAACTAAAAGAATTTCATAGAAAGTTTTTAAGGAAAAATCCTTGACAAAATCATTTACAACTCTAAATAGATAAGACAGCACTTACATTTACACTTTGGAGACTGACCGCTCCAAAATCCACTACGCAGACATGTTCTTAAGGAACTTCCTGTTGATACAAAGTGACCTTTAGTAGAACAATTGTAATACATTTGATATCCCACAAGATACTCTTTAGATTCTTTAGCGAAATAAGTTCCTTCGTTTCTGTCCGGAGAACCACAAACTCTTGGAGCTGAAATGAAAACAAAAATCAACAAATTCAATCATTTAATGCAATAAAAATGCCTTAAACACAGCTTAAACTTAAGAATATCTAAACACTTACGGAAAACACATATCCAATGGAAATAATCGAGGGCACATCCCACATCATTCCACTGCCAATCTTTTCCTCCATCAAGAACAGCACAGTTTTGCTCTCCATTGTAATTGTTTGGTTGATCTTTTCCCCAATTTGGTTTCTTGATCAGTCCCTGTGAACTGATCCAACGCCAAGATCTTGAAGTGAAGCCAGGATCTCTCTCCACACCAATCCAAAACAAAGGGCGTTTGACGTTAGTCTTCAGTCCTTCCAAAATGGATGTTATGAGATTTAGCGATGGTGAAGTTGGAATAAGTTGTTGCTCTGAAGCCAAGTCTCCACCACGAGCCACGCATTGTGATCTTGCATCTTGCATACTCTGTAATGAAATTAAAATATTTCATTTCACTAGTACACATTATAAAAATGATGAAACATTTTGTTTGTACTCCATACCTTTCCAGAGTTTTTTATGGAGAACTCAAAGCAAGTCCCATTAAAGTTGACAACCTTCTCGTCTCCATCCGGACGGCATCTTTGCAGTGGAATAGCTAAGGTGTATAACAGTTCATACATATGAGTACCTCTTTAAATAATGATTTTGCATGAAATATTGGCAATTACATATTAAATCAATGGGGAATTACAATCTGTAGCAAAAACGGAAACTTCACACATGCTCAAAATTCCTTCTCCGATAATCTGGATGGAAACAAATCTTCCTTGGATGGGTCTGGCACAACTGTGATATTCTGTTGCACCTAAAACAATTAAGAAATTCTTTATATAATAATATATCAAACATTTTCCGAAAACCTACATCAAGGAACTATAAAGGTATTTTTCCAGTATAGCTCTACAATGTAATTGGTATCCAACTTTAAAATAAGTACCTACTACGTAATTAAAGCCATAAAGCCATCATATAAATAGCACGATCATGTAAATGCAAATAAGCCTAAGAAAACTGCATTCCAAACTCCATGTACCTATATCTCCCCCTCCAGTTCCAGGTTTCCAAGCACATAATGGATTCTTTTGACTTATTGGATTATTTCCCACTCGGATTTCCAGGTCCAACCCTGTGGCATCATCTGAACCCAAATTTTTAAAAAATTTTAAATTAGATTCTGTGTCTGTCGGCATTCCACATCAGAAATGTATGCAAATTACTTTATCAGGTAAGGCAAGTGGTTTGGTTTGATTACCTTGAACAGAAATGTTGGTAGCATTATATCCATGAATGCGGATGCCAGTGACTTCATAGACCTGAAGTAAATCAGCTTTCCAATATGGATTAAGTTCTTTCTGTGTAGAAGCACAAGATGCTACATCTCCATCATTCAGCACGCCTCCCCCTCCGGCAGCTTGCTTTACTGCTTGCGATGAAAAGTTTGAAGGTCGATTTGGGGATACATTTGCCGCTGGAAACGTGATTTTAGAACAGATTTTCATTAAAAGATTACATTTACATGTAGGCACATTATTTTAATGTGAATGTGAATATGAATGTTGTGTTAGATAATCAGATAGACACCTGCTTGATTGTTTACTTAAATTAACAAAGCCGAGAGCTTGTCTCAACTATGATAGATGATAGCTGAGCACAATGGAATTTCACGGAAGGTCACTCACATATGAACTTTAACGATCGAATCTCAATTTTTACATATTTATTTCTTCACTGATCACATAACTAACTACATAAATGTAATGGACGATGTAACCAACGTGTTATTTACTATCGTTAGAATTAAATATTACCATCTATGTACTACTTACTTTTTACAAACATAATATAACCATAGCCAAGCATTAATTAATGTATTCATACCTATAGGAAATAGTACATACATAATAGATACACGTGCAGCTATTCATTTAAGTTTAATACCATGCCTTGCCTTTGATGAGTCAGTTAATTATTATTTATCTTAATTATAATTAAAACGTCTGCAGTTATAGCATTTTTCGAGCTTCTGCTTACTCTATCGTGTATTATGAACTATTTATACGCAAAAACTCATCAATTCTAAATAAGCATAAATATTGTGCATCGATGCAAAATGCAGCTACTACATAATATATGCAACGTGTAGCCATTCATGATTCAGTGCTGCAAATTGCATTTCGGCCTTCACTCGGCGGATGTATGTATTTAGTTTAGTTGTTATTTCGCAATAATACCGAGATACTCTATCACCCTATGAGTACCATACAGGTTTTATTTTATGTTTATGTGTCAGTACAGTAAAACCAATTTAGTGACCATGAAAATCGAGAGGATTGCGGTTCTAAAACAATGCACTAATATTGTACGAATAGGCACAGAAGGTGAAATCCAGGTTATTTTACGCAATACGCATTTGTACCTCAAATATACCTACAGAATCTGCAATATACCTAAAATGTGGTATTAAGAGATAAGTAAATAAAGCCTAGAAGGTGTCATTTCATATTTAAGCATATAATATGCGCCTATGTACTATGTACCATTATTATGTGCCTGTTAAGTGTTAGCACATTATTACATAGCTGTTTAAAAGAGTGAATACATAGTACTGGATTATTTGCTTGCATTTTCCATACTTACCCATAATCTCAGCTAATATCAGTGTTATAATATTCGTTGACCATTTGAATTCAACTATATATTACGTAGTGTATGCTATGTATGTACACTGTAATACTTGTAGCGCGTCACCTGCATAATACACGAATCATTTGGATGTTATGTGATGTAAAACAGTAATTTGCACTTCGGATAAATAAAAACTGGTCTCGACTGTCTCGACTAATACAAAATAATACGAATTAATTCACACTGATGATTATGTACTGAATGTACCCTATTTAACTCAAATTAACGCACAGGAACGCTGAAAACTTGTACTATGTACTCTAGTATCCACAATTTAATTTATTTTGCTGCAATTTAATTTGTCCCGATATAAACGTATGCGTAGTTCAGAACTGTACAAACCCTGACATACATAATTAGTATATGCACCTACTTAATTAGATTTTTAATCCACATTATACTTTAGAATACAAAGATACTGATCATAATGGGAATATGGGAAGCTTTGTCTACATGTTCTTCCATTTGTGCTTGCATGCATGTAGTATGTAGAATGTGGGCATGTCGTGTGAATCATGTGAATGTGAAAAGTATAGCCAAATAAATATTATTGTTTTGTTCTCATATTATATAGACATTAAATAGAATGTCATGTAACATAATGTATTGAAAGGTAGATTGTTGTGTTGAGATAACTCAAATATAGTTATTGGAAATAGATAGAACTTACCACAAAATCCAATGGATGTTTTCGAGGAGGTTGAGCAAGACAAATCACTATTACCAAAGAGTTCGTATCCTTCATCACAGACTAGTTTGTACTCCTTTCTAATAATATCACTTTGGTTCGCGTCTATTATTGATGTTTGCTCCAAGGAAATCCTTGAGTTGATGGGGACCCTTAGTGATGAACTGCAATCGTCCAGTTTACCTATTTACAGATCAATACAAAATATACGTTAGAGAGTTTGGGATGAGATGACTCATTATAATCTACTTTACTTTATTTATGTCAATACATAATATGTACCCCTTTATTGTTATTTAGCCTTGAAGCCTTCACTCACAACCTATTCACCGAATGATCCCTTAAAATTATTCATGCGTAGCATTCAAAGCTGAAAGGGAACGTGTATTTCATATTTTTCTTGAACGAGCAGCCAAGAATTGAAAACTGACGTAATGCAAGTTTCCCGAAGACAAATTCAACCAACACCCAATATAAGTACCAATTACTAAATACGTATGTATACATAGTATACTATATGCAAATCTGCTATACTGTGTATATTTGTAAGTATAATATACAATAGTAGGAATGAATATCGAATATATGAAGAAATGACACTATCAAAGTACCTGATAGTTACATTAGTAGGTAATGTGTACGCTGTATAAACGTATAAACATACTATCTGTACCCTTGCATATAATAATTAAGAAGTCTCATTGCAAAAAGGCTAATTAAAAGCAAGGAAAAGGATTAAGAACATTAATATTCATGCATAATGCATATAAGCTATAATTCTGCATTTTTCGTTACGTTACGTTTGAGTACATAAATATTTACCATTTGTTTATTGTATATATCCTGTCAGTTAATTATCGTATAGATAATGCTCTCTGAAGTGAATAATTCCTGATTGTGTTCATTATTTGTATAATAAATTAACTAAGTATTTATAGCTTGCGGCTAGAGATCCCAAACCCAACGTGGTCCCAACTTCTATTAGTACTTGCGTGTAATATGTACCTATACATAGTTGTGTACGTATATGGAGAAACATTCAATAGATTGTAAATAATAATATTGCTTTGTTTAATGAGGCGTAGGGTAACTTATTCGAAATTTACATACATACATCATACTGACACTTTAAAACAAAGACAAAGTATTCTTTTTTATTACTTAGTTAGTATGCAAAATCATTACCTATGTATCTTGCGCTTCTTGAAAGATAACAATCAGAATGTCTCATTTGGCAATAGTCTGTCTTTGCTGATTAACAAAGTGTAATAAGTAAATGTATTTCAATGACAATTTTATAGAAATAAAAACTATAACTTTTAAACAAAAGAGGTATCAATAATGTGTATCCCTAACTATTGACAAAGTGTTATGTCTTTAACTAACTAAAATGTACTCATCACTACTGTATTACTATTTCTTTTACTACTTATTCAAAATAATTCATTGCATTTCAATGGCAATGCATACGCAATAGGTAATTCAATATAAATATTCGTTTTTCAGTTTTAAATGATGTAATATTCACTTCTGACATATAAATGCATAAATATTTTGTACCCGAACTTAATTTACAAAGCTAGGAATCAATATTAAGTAGTTAAATATGGCAGGCTTAGATATGAATACTTATTATAGTATATATATATAGGATACGCATTAAAAATAATCCAAAAAAGTATATATGCACCTAACTAAGAAATATTATTAAATAAATAATTCAATTCCATTTCAATTCAAATGGCATTTTATAAAAAAAATCAATACGAATGTTCTCATTTTAATTATTACTGTGGTAAAAAATTAGATATTTTGAACCCGAATTATTTACAGAGTATTAGATCTTTCCTGCAATCAAAGGAATTAACTAAGCATGCCGTGGCTATAGATAGTGTGCAACAATGATATTATACTTACTTATAGGCATTGGATTGCATTACACCAAGGTATTATAACTAATTATGGTTTATTTCACGAATCTTTGCAATAATCAATGCTAAGAGGAGCCAAAGCCAAAAGTAAGCTCGCTTCGTTCTCTTTTTTGTCCTACTAAGCCATTTTTTTCTCGCTCAAATGTAGCGACTCAGCATCTACACACATTTCCCACAACTTCTTTCTATAACGTACTTAGCGATTCTCAATCTTGATGTACCAATGCATGAAATCATAGATCTATGGATTATGTTTCGCCTATACTATAGATAGCTGCCTTTTATGTACACACCAGCAACAGTTTTGAAGGACAGAGACAATTAGATCCGTAATTGATTTGCAATTTGTCGCAATACAATAAGAAATATACACAATATTGTAAGCGTATGTATTTTTATGTAGATATATTACATACAATATGGTAAATATTAGCCCAAAGACTATTTGAGACTGTCTATATGTAAACCTATAGCAAATATGAATTATTTCCTATTTATTCTACATATACACATTTATGTCTAAAGGCAGACATTTTGTTGCATACCTTGAATTAGGAATGCGAATGAGTTTTTTACTCAATCTGTATTTACTATTATTTGGAAAAATTATGCAGAAATGTTGCCAATTTATTTTCAGGAAGATTCTTGCGTGACAGTTGTAAAAAACTTAACCTTTTCACGACCAAATGTTATTACTTGTCTCATTTGCATACTGTATCTTCTTCAATTGGCATTAATTATACGAAAGCACGCAAAGTAGTTTTGGTAAGTGAGAATTAATGGCCTAACACCTAAACGATTCAATATCTATGACATTTATGCATAATGTTTTATGATTTCCACTTTACAACTTTATAGGCAATTATTAATCCAAATCCATAATAAGTACAATAAATTGTATTACAAATTGTAAGAAGCAAGAGCTTAAGAAAGAAGATTCTTTCTTTCTTTACGTTTCTTTTATTGAGAAATATGTATTCTCATCTCAAACCAAATCGAATATGGAGGGATATGGTGGGTAGGAAATCTTACTTAGGGAATGCTTACATATTATTTGTATTATGTACATCAAAACATCTTCTATTTTTGCAATTATTCTCAACTTTCTTACGTAGATACTAAAGATAGTACTATTTTATTTGCAAATATTTATGATACATTTAAAGTTAAACTGTTCACTTAAAACTTTGACCCTTTAGATTGAATGCAAGCAAATCTGAATGTAATTTATGTGAGATATTTGTGAATTAATTACCATAAGTTAGTTGTAGAAGAGACAAAAATATGCCAAAACGCTTTATAAATTCCATTCTCCATACGATTTAAAATGAATTTGTGGCCCTTTTCACAAAATCCACAAGAACACACACACACTACACTACACACTTAACAAAACACTTTTGTTGATGCTTATTCACTTGTTATGTCTGGTTGTAAGTGCCCAGACGAGTTGAGTAAATGGTAAAGCGTAAACCGTCGATTTGTGGAAAAATAAAATATTATTGTGAACCATAATAATGAAGTAATAAATTTTTTTAGGGAAATAGTAATATCGAGTTACAAATTGCTAAATAGTTACGTGTAAACATTGCAAATTGTAATAAATTACAAAGGTATCTTTCGTTAAGAACAAAAAATTCACCACACTACACCACACGCTTAAGATTTACATACAAACTGTTGCAGTTTGAAGGAAATGCAATCGCGGATTAGATAAATTGATCGAAAAAATTTAGTTTTATGTAATTATTTATGTTTGCTTTATTTTTGTAGGTCTAACATCTAACTGTAATCTTAGTACGAGTACTAATATAATTACTGCTGCTATTATTAGTGCATGTTGCTTGTGTTGAATGTATGTTTGTACTTAACTTATGAGTAAATGAAGGAGATATAATTTATAAAATAGATAAGTATAGGAAAGGATAAGTAAAGTATTAAATCTTTACATATACACTACACTTACACTACACTAAAAGTGTACTGAACTGTTATAACAATATAATAGTGTATGTACTTATGTGTATTGTTGTATTCTATATCTTGGTTAGTTAGCTCTGTTCATGGATTTTGCTTCTGAGTTTGACACACATTTATTAATATTACTAGTTCCCTTCCCAGTCCCACGAACAAGTAAGGTAACAGGTAAAGGTGTACATTGCAGATAGTTCGTCCGTGTAGTGTGGTCGTGGTATGGTATGGTGTACACTTGGATCTATGTATGTATGTATGTACGTGTGAGTATGTATTCTTGTTAACTTTCGAGTTTACTTTACTTACTTACTGTATTTCACTAATACACAACATCTTATGCATAATTATATATACAGATACATTATTGCACCCTGTATTCTAGAAAGAATCTCTATCTAATAGACTTTGTGTGTATCTACTTGCATTGCATTGTTGTGGGGTGGAAAACTGCTCACGGGGCTCAAAGGGTTGCTTTTGCTTTATTGCTATATGTATGCAAACTAAACGCAAACCATGAATTACATTGCTGAGAACAACCACGAGTTGTTTTCGTACGATAACTACTCTTGGCGTATACAATGCAGGTTGCAGGTGCACAATATTGAAGGGAAACACTTTCACACTACAATACAACGTTCAAACAATAACAATCAAACTCAGCAAACATTTAAAATATTTTTCTTATATATATTGTGTAGAAAATTGTCGTTTACTAAAATCTAATTATAATTTGTGGAGCCATTCATCAAGGGCTTTTGCTAAAACTGGAAAATTTGAGTGTCAAATTATTGGCATTTTGTATAAATACGTATATTGGCATATTTATAATATGTTCAAGGCTAAAAATAACATCACTCGGTTAATACAAAGGAAATT